>JANVCC010000319.1:6593710-6604878 GCA_025345505.1 Todiramphus chloris collaris
GGGAATTGATCACATTGAGGGAATTGATCACATTGAGGGAATTGATCTCCAAAGAGATTCTGTGCTTCCAAGCTGCAATTTGACTCTTTATTATTAGTTCACCATGCCAGTGGTAAACTCTGATTTGATAGTGTCATTCTCTGAAAGGGTCAACTTGAAAGGTATGGTGAAGCTTCCTTTTTGTAGAGGGGAGGATCACAGTCTGGAAGGTTATTAAAGTCAATAACAGAAGGTTCACTTCTGGAAAGAAATAAATATTTCATGTATTGTAACAGTCTGGTTTCAACATATCTAGAAATTAAAATCTTTCATTTATATGTATATATACATATATATTTTCCTTATAACAGTCAGAACTTGAAAGTGAGGTATCATGAGCTAAGTTTACTTGTTTTCTTCCATTCATATTTATAAAGGTATATTCTCTCATGTGAGGAGGTTTATTTTATAATGAATGCATTAAGGACTGAGAATGTACTGTTTCATTTTAGCTGGTTACTTTTCAGGCCTTATTTTGAAAAGAAGTAATTCTTTTCCTGTAATATAATTTTTTCTGCCCCAAACTCTGAGATGGAATTTTATTTGTAGATTCAGCATATCCTGTGGATGCATTTTATAAAATATTTATTTTCATTCCTTCAAGAAAGCTCTGACACAGATTTGATGATGCATGTGTTTGTTCAGCAGTTTGGACTTTTACTTGAATTTTCAGGAGTTGCTTCTTGAAGGGACTCAGTTTTATAGGTTTGCAATCCATGTTGCTGTAGATTAACCCAGGATCCCCCTTAATTTAGTGTACCATTCAGATAGTAGATGCAGTTGGGCAGATGTAGTTGATATAATTAACTGTATCCCATAAACTGTTTGTGTGACTGCAAGTGATGTGTGGGAACTGCATATTCATACACTGGATGTCTGAGCAATGAATCTTTGATAGAAGACTCAGCAAGAGTTGGACATCTATGATACATCTGAAGATAGAGGTCTGAGGTTTCCTTTTTAATCTTCCCAGCATTCCCAACTGCTAGTGCTGTCTCACAAGTAATGCAGGTACAACAGTATAGAGCATGAATCTTGGGCTCAGAAATGGTATAACTATTTTATATTTTCACCTATATCTATTCCTCATAAAGCAATTCAAACTGTTTCACTAAAAAGGGTGAAATGAGTGGATTCTCGGCAGCAGATGAGTTGATATGTGGTAAGAAAGGACTAACTGCTGATTTATAGTTTGACAATCTTAGTTCAGACTGATAAAAAAGAAAAAGACTGGTGTAATTACAAATTATATTCCAGCTTTAAAGAATAAAAAAAGACAAGTCACTTGAAACTGAGCTCTTACTAAAGAAAAAAACCCAACACAGATATTTCAGTCCCATATTGATTTCAACACCAAAGAAAAGAGGCAAAAAAAAAACCCCAAAATCCAAGATATACTTAAAGCTTCTTTCAAAAATTATTTGTACCTGTATATGCTCTAGTCATGTTGTTCAGTCTGGAGAAGAGAAGGCTCTGGGGAGACCTTACTGTGGCCTTCCAGTATCTGAAGGGGGCTACAAGAAAGCTGGGGAGGGACTTTTTAGGCTGTCGGGCAGTGATAGGACTGGAGGGAATGGATTAAAATTAGAGATCGGTCGATTCAGGTTGGACATTAGGAAGAATATCTTCCCCATGAGGGTGGTGAGACATTGGCACAGGTTGCCCAGAGAGGTGGTGGGAGCCCCATCCTTGGAAGTGTTTCAGCCCAGGCTGGATGGGGCTGTGAGCAGCCTGCTCTAGTGGGAGGGGTCCCTGCCCATGGCAGGGGGGTTGGAACTGGATGAGCTTTAAGGTCCCTTCCAACCCTGACAATTCTATGATTCTATGTTACATGTATAATAAATTATGTCAACTGTTCCACCCAGCTATTAAACTGAGCATGACAGAGATTATAAAGTTTTATACAGTCTATTATAGCTATTGTTTTTTGTAAAACAACAACAGGAAATCCTGTCTGGTAGGTATCTGTTGATACCATGAACTGATTCTGAAATACTGTAGCATTTACAAGTGTTGCAAGATGTTACACAAAAAGAAAAAACTCCCAGAAAAAGAAGAGACAAGTGTGATCTGTTTACTATCTCCTTAAAAATAAAAGGTGTGATTAGGAACGAAAGAAGTCATGCAGTACCCTTGCTATCATCAAAATTTCCTGTCGCAACCTTTTCAATATATTTGGCATGCATGAGAGGAAATGAGGAAGAGCAGAAGCTTGTTTGAAATGTGCTTTTAGCATTTAAGAGGAAATGCAAACCAACAACAAGGACAGTAAGGCAGGAGAACTTTTAGGAGGAATCATCAGTCATGTTAGGAAGATTTCATGGAACGTTTCAAGGAATAGGCAAGGAATCTGGACCACTACGTCAAGAAAAAAATCACTTAATGGCTAGAATCATGACACAGTAAGACAGTTGTATGTTCTTCAGTCCTAACGGGAACAGATCAGCATGTTCATGTATGGGTCCAAAGACAGAGGAAAAGGACACACTGTCACCAAGGTTCATTTAAGTTTCTTAATTCAAATTAGATTCTGGAATGGAGTTAACATACTTTAACACGCATTAACAAAAAGCAGAATTTATAGAAATTTTGTAGGACAATGAAAATAATTCAAATTTTGTCCCATCTGGGAAATAATACTTCCCCCCTCCCACCTTTTTTTTTCTCCAGTCTGAGCACTTTTCTGCTTTCTTCCTTCAGTAGGGCTAAACTCCCTGGATTTCAATAGAAAAAGCTTCTACTGACTTTTTTTTTTTTTTTTAAGTACAATAACAAGTAATCATAGAATCAATAGAATCATAGAACTGTGAAGTATAGCCTTAGCATGAGATACTGTTTTAAAGACAGCCTATTAGGGCAGATTTTCCAAGTCACAGTCTTGTACTAGAATTACTAGAAATATCTAGTTCTATTACAAATCATTTACCTGAATGTTTGAATTCATGACTTCACACATTTACAGATCTCTGTCCAAAGAAGAGATTGCATTTTAGCAATTTGCAATACTTTAAACAGTTACTCCTTTATGGTCCTGTCTCCCCTGCTTTAAAGGTAACACATTAGTGAATTTCTGTCAATGGCTTCTTCAAAACCTCACCAAGGAATGCAGCTGGGACTTTGAACCAATGTAAGGAATAACAGACAATATCTAATTGTTTCTTTATCGATTCAAACAATGTTACTTATTTTTCCCTTGGTACTTTTAGGGTGTAAATTCTCTTCCTCCTCTCTGTGACTGTATTTTTGCCAGTCCAAAGTACTTCCCTAGACCCACGGCATTTTAACAGAGCATGGTATATGACAGAACCTCCATGTAGTCTTTTTTTTTGGTCTTGTGCACTTGTATTAATGCATTGAACTGATATAAGAGATGCCAGATGCTCAACTATCCATGATTTCTGAGGTTCTTTTGAACAAGATAATACAGGAGTATTGTGTTATCTGGCATACATACAGGTCAAAGATAAAACATTCTTTTTTTCCTTAAAGATTATATAATTAAGTGATAATTATTCTCTTTTCATCCACAGTTCTAAGCAGTGTTTGCAAACATTGAACAGCCTGGGAAAGTAATTAAACATTCTCTAATCCCTAATCTTGTCAATTTGTGTAGTAAGAGATGTGGAAGGCTCATTAACAAAGGAGGAAATAATCCCTTATTTTATTACAAATTTTAAATAGCCAAAACATTTACAAAAACAAAGCTCCAAAGTCACCTGGAAGTTTATAGAGAACTAAGTGTGTTGGCTTCCAAAAACAGTGCATTCACCTGAGCTGAAACTCTTCTAAATTAATTCTTCCTGTCATGTTTATGTGGTCCGTTTCTAGTCAACAGCAAATAAAAAGACTTTTAATTTTTTTTTTTCCTTCTTTTTTTTCAGAGCACACATTGACAACTGTAACAAAAAGTTTCTGTGCTGACGGAGGATCTTTTGATTCTTTTACAGCTATAGGAAAAATGGTATCTCTCCTTTTTTAGTTTGCCTTGCTTATGCCTTCAACTCAAGACAGTTACATTAATGGGGAGAAATAAAAAAAGACAACAAACCACAGTTAACTTTACAGTGTTGTGGGAACATTTGGTAGTTTAACTCTCTATTCTAGTATATTTTAAAGCCTTCCTAAACCAGAGTTTTCAAGATGAGATCTGGTAATTTGATCAGCTACGAGGAGGACATGTCCTGCACAGCAAAGCAAACATGCAGTCACTTACAAACCTTTGGTAAAATTGATAAGAAAAGCACCTGTTATAATATGTTTGGCTTCTGAGTGCCTTTAAGGGATAAAGCTGTATGAAAAATGAACAAGAGAGCCCAAGAATATGTTACAGTGCCACGTACCAACTGCATTCATTGCTATATTCAGTTTGCTGGGGCATATTCTGCAAGCAGTTAAGTATCTAGTTAAGAAATCTTCAACACCAGAAACAGCATTATTACATATATGGTCTACTTGACTCTTAAGGTATTCCAGTTTTACATTGGTTTTCAGTGTCAACCAAAGCAAATTTCTGCGTCTCCTAAGTCATAGTGGTTCCCCAACAAACAGTTCATATAAATCTCTCAACTCGCAGGCTGGAGTTGCTGGATTTAGGCACCTGGAGTGCTGAAGTTAAAGATCTTCCGCACTGGTAGTCAGTGCAGAAGTCAAGACCCACCTGCAGAGACCGATGAGGAAAGACTTCAGCAGCCTCTCACTTGCCTCTGCAGAGGACAGAGGTAGATGAAGCCCAGCAGCTTAGTTGGTGACAGAGCTCCTCTGGCAGTGGGGGATTTGGATATCTGTCAGTAACCAGCTGCATAGGTTCACTTGCAATGAGAGGAAATGAGAGTGGTGAGACACTGGCACAGGTTGCCCAGAGAGGTGGTGGAAGCCCCATCCTTGGAAGTGTTTAAGCCCAGGCTGGATGGGGCTGTGAGCAACCTGCTCTAGTGGGAGGTGTCCCTGCCCATGGCAGGGGGGTTGGAACTGGGTGAGCTTTAAGGTCCCTTCCTACCCTGACAATTCTATGATTCTATGAAATCAACAGTTACCCCTCAATGTTCATACCAATGGGTGGAATAGGGGAAACGTGGGGCCTGCATTTCATAATGGACTGTAGCTGGAACAGGCAACCATGTTAGGTCTGGTACCTGGTTTGGTCACCTACAGGTACCTGGAGTACCTACAGGCACCCACCTACAGGTAGCTGGAGTCTGCATGAAGAACTGCAGGCCCCTCTTGCTAATCATCTGCTACACCAGTGTCATGGTGCAGTACTGGTGCATTGTTTCCTTGGTCTCTATTTAAAGAACTGTAATTTACTGGAAAATATATTCCTGAATATTACTGTAATAACCCTCTTGAGTCTCTTATATCACTGGCTGCAATCGAAAGGGCAGATCTTGAGCTACTGTAAATCACAGTAGCTCCATTGATTTCAGCAGAGCTGTATTGATTTACTGCTGCAGAGGAGCTGGTCTGAAATATTTCTGTGGTATTGTTTGCATTTAGACTTAGAAGATTTACAGGTTGTATAAGGAGCGTTGGTACAACCATTCTTGGTGGCCAATGTATTTCTTTGACTTAGAGAGTATATAAACAATTAACTTTATCAGCCCTAGAGGTATAAAGTAGGAAAATGAATATCTGGGATAGTGCACTGATGCTAGCTGCTATGAAACATCTTAATCAATGCTAATAGGAAAATATTTCTTCATTTTTGTGTATTATACTGACATATTGAGGATATAGGGTCATGCTGCAACTGTTTGGGTCTCAGAATTGGGAGGAAAAAACCACACTTTGGTGACATGCCTTCTAATCAGCTGTATTCTGTATAGCTTTCTACACTTCAGAGCAAATGCTTTTAATGTTAATTAGCAAAGTTATTTTTGAAAAATAAAATAAAATAAAGCCAGATAGCAGCGAGAGGAATGAAACTTTTAAGTGTTGATAACTGGTTCACTAGCAATTTTCAAAGGTCATTTCAAGTGCCATAATGAATTCTTCTTAAAAGCTTGTTTGAGTGTATCCTTTTCTCTTTCTGTGCATATGGGAAGAATGATAGTCACTGTAGGGAAAAGTGGTGCACCAGAGTATTTTATCAGTGCTTTAAAGCAATTGGAGTGCAGATGAGAAGGTGTTAGTCATAGCTGCCTAAAGCCACAGGTAGGTATCTTGTGAAAGTAACTTAATATTAGATATTACATTAGATACATCAAATACTTTCAGTTTCCATTGGCTTTGCTTGGGTAAGATCTGAATAACTTTTTTGTGTATGTACGTAGCGTGGAGAGATAAGAAAAGTTTAGCCAGTTGAAAACATTACCTGCAGAGCAGGTGGTAGCACCTTACACCATGGCCTTCCCTTCCTGATCCTGACCAAACATTCTTCTTGCTTTTCACCTTTTCTTAGAGCTCCCTTATACTTCTGGAGTGCTTAACATGCATACGAGTTCAGCACTCTAAGGTGACACACAATTCAGTGAGTGGGAGGAGGAGAGCAGATAGTTTTCTTTTGGCTTAGTTAAGGTGTCAGAAGAATGGGAAAAGTAGTTAAAATGTGTGGGAGAAGGTGACAATGCTGGGAAGAGAGACAAGGTCGAGCTTTTTTTAGCAGAAATTAACTGCCAAATAAACTCAGGGGTTTTATTTTATCTAAATCTGGCATCTTCATGGAGTATTTACTAAACCTCCTAGACTGGACACTGAAAAAGCACTATTGTTTTGTGTGTCTGAATGAGTATTCACGTATTTAAATACTTAATAATGTTCCCGTTGGCTTAGAATATATTTGTAGGTGCAGAAATAGATTCAAAATAATTAGCACTAGAAAAATAGATTGTCAGAACTGGAATTCATGTTGTTTTACAGGAGTATAGGAAACATCTATGAGTAAGAGCATGATATGATCATGGGGCAATGATGTTTCTTGCTAGGTGCTGTAACACAGGTGTCCAAACAGCAAGTGCTCGCCGTTTTTCTGATGTTCATAGAAATTTGGAACTCGAGGAGCTCATTTTAACTTCAGCATTGCTAGCTTGAAAGTGAACAAGTCTTGTGTTTTATTACCTGAAATGATCTCTACTGATCCCACTTATTAGAATTCAACTTCCCTTCTCCTGAAATTTAACTACCTTCAATTGTCTTACTGCACAAAGCATGTCATTGAAGATAGCTACCCGTTGAAGAGAGGACATGGAAGAAAATGCAAAATTTATCTGAAAAAGCAGAAATTTGATAGGAGGTCATAAGCTAATCCTTGACAAAATATAAAAGAAAATTACGTGTTCTCAGAGCATTATACCTCTGAAGAGATGAACTATCGAAATGGTTGAGAAAAGTCAGATAATCTTGCCCTCAAGCTAGAAAAAAATAACCATAACTTCCATGGTACTCAGGCTATTGCCTGTGCTGTCGTGTTGTTATTTTGACTGTAGTATGAGTGAAAATTCAGCTGCAGTAGTTTACTGGGGTTTTATTTATTAGAATGATGCATACTTGCTAATGCTGAATAATGTTCTTATGAAATGTGAATAGCAGGGAGTGTTTTTGTGGATGATGTGTATGTAAAAATGCTATAATGACTGATATCTTAATTTAAAGATCTTAGGATCTGGATAAAGAGTGTGATATCTTCTGTCCCGTGAATGGAATTTTAGTTGCAAATGTGGCATCATAATGTGCAACAAGCAACACGAGGGCAATGAATGAGCTATAACTGATCACAAAGGTGCAAAAAACAGTACAGTGGAATAATGATTTAGAGCAGAACTGTTTTTTCTATTTTATGAGATATTCTGCAATTTCATATATACTTTATACTTTTTTTTCTAAAAGAGAACAAAAGGAAAATGCAGGAAAAAAGTCTGAATTTTTCTTTGTGTTAATAAGAACAACTCTGATAAAACTAAAATATCTCATTCTGCTGTGGGCCTTTATATTTTCATCTTTATATTTATTTGGTATATATTTATAAGTGTGTGCATATATTCAAGTATGTATATTTTAAAACCACATGTTTTCTTAAAAAGTCTTCCAGCTTCAGAAATCAAAATGCTTCTTTCTGGAGGGTAACTCAAATGATTGAAATTTGTCAACTGAATTGAAGGGCAGTTTGGAAAATCGATTAATGGTTCAATTTTGCTCCAAAATACGTTAGTAAAAAAATAGGACTCTGATTGTTTTGTACAATTGTAAACTGAAGGAAAGAAATGGGAGCAGGCTTTCCCTTATTTTTTCCTCTTGCTGACTTCCTAAATGCCTTCATATGATGGGAATAGAGATGATCACATGCAGAAATTCACAGGATAGTTTCTTAAATATTAAAACTGCATTGTTCTCATTTCCTGAGTTACACATTCATCTGAAGCAAAGTAAATACCACCAGTTTTGCTCTTCATTTGTTCTTTCATACCACATTTTTGGGTCAGCATCACCCTGTGGACGTGGCCACTCACACAGCTCCATGAATACACAAGGTATGGAAGACCTGTTGGCAATTATGCAAGACCTACTGCAGCCTGGTCCAGACCAGCTCTCATTATTTCCTTGTTTGCTACTGCAGGGACATGGAAGTGTAGGAATTTGCACACCTACCCCTCAGCCCTAAACTGTGTTTGTGAGCTCTGTTTGCCCATGGCACCATGGTTTTGCTGTGAGAGGGAGCTGGCCTAGGTCTTTGGTGTCTAAATTATTCTTTGTGAAGAGTGTGCATCAAATTTAGGAAGATGTTAGGTTTTTTCCCCCACCATGGGAAAAGAAATAGATATATTTAACTTTGTCCTATCTTTAAACAAATAACTTCCAGAACTGTGAAATACATTTGTGTTTTTCTGGCCAGTGCTGAAGCAGGACAAAAAAGTTCATGTTTTTACACTGAACATGAATATAATCCATTCTGTAAACACTAGCCCTCTGTCACATAGTTATATCTTTTAGCAGGACCTGGCATGGTGAGTCAAGACTACTCTGTGCTGGTCCTAATCCTACACTGCTGAAGACAACAACTCTTAATTGAGGCCTAAAGAAAGTTGAAGAAGCATTTCAAAAATTTAAGCCGTTAAGCTACCATTAATAGTGTCCTCCTTCTTCTTTTTCCATTGTTATGTTAGCCTGACTTCACACCGAGCTTTTCTCTTTATCTCTAAATTCTGTTTTCCAACACAGATTCCCAAACTTTGGTCTTTGTGATTCATACTGCCGTGGAAAGTGGTCTAGCTGGCTCATGAAGTTTAAAAGAAAAAGTCTGTGAGCCTGTGTTGATCTCACAGGAATGATGGGTGTTTGAAAATCAGTCCACATATGGAAAATCTGGGAGCGGCTACATTAAAAGACAGACATAAAAAAAAAAAATTGCATGGAGCAACAGGTTACAAATTTCATCAAGCAACCCTTTCATTCCCTACCCGAAACAACAATTGTGCAAGGACCTCTCAGGTGCCTGTAATAAAAGTTCCTGATGGCACTGCTGAATACCTTAAGAGTAAAAATTATTGATGGCTTTTCTGTGGGGGAGGAGAGGGAAAAGAGAGGACTGTTGTATAACCTAACAGAAAACTTTCTGTCTCAAAAGAATTTTTTCCTTCTTCAGTTCTGCAGCTGAGAGCTAGCATTTTATCATTTCAGCGTGTCATATTGTTCCATTAGGCAATGATGCTATGCACTGAAATGCCAGTTTTACCCCCAAATTGAAAGTTATGCCACACACCCGTTTTCACCTAATAAGATGGCTGTTAGTTCATATAGCAGATTTCCAAGGCACTATGAAGAGATGAGCTTTCCTGAGTACTGCTATATATTATTCACCTATCTCAAAATACACCTAGTTTGCCTTCATAAGTTTTGAATTCAGCGTTTTCTAGATTAAAAACTTTTAATGTTTTTTCGTGCAAAGTAGAAATGTAATATGTGTTTCTTTACTTAATTTATTATGATTATTTTGTGTTTCTCAGAATAAATTAGGGTGTTTTCTCCATGGTTGACTTCTTCAATATTCCTTAGCCTAGTGAATACAAATATGCATTGCTCCTTAATATTTATTTCCTGGAGTTGCCTCATGTATGTAGAAGGTGACATTGTGTGATTATGTCTCATCAAATTCTGTATATGCTGGAAACGAGATTTGAAGATGGAAAATCCTTTCCCTGACAGCCTCCTTCATCCTTTCTCCTTTCGCTAGGGCTAAACTATGTGAGGGCCCATCAGAAATCGGGGCAGCCCCAACAACTTATCACTCAAATGCTCAGAGTCAAGAATGAAATAAATCTGTGGTAGTTTTGCTAAAAGGGAGTGTGTAAAGCATGAAGGTTTCAGCTGTACCTCATGGCTCTACACTTTCTAAAGTCATCCAAGGAAGAGCACGACTAATAAAGCCGCACTGTTCCTCATAGTTTTTATTAGACTCAGTGCTGAGAATGTGTCCGTTCTGTGGATCCAGTCTGGTCCAGGCTTTTGAATAAACTGTAGGATTACTTAATGCCTATGAAAATTGCACTTTCTTGTAAAAATTCTTTGATGTTATGGGTTATGGCTAGCGGAATAACTAAACAAATCCCAAAGTCTCCAAAATTCTTTCAGTGTTGCAATACAGAAGGAAGGGAGAGGGACTGGAGACTGTAATGCAGCTCAAATTATAGATAAAAAGCTATAGTTCCTCCCTCACATTTTCTCCTGACCTTTGTGAATAACTTTGCTTTTGCTATTTTTTTTCCCCCAAGTAATGTCCTCTTTTGTTGTGCTGAGGGAATTAATTAATTTACTTAAGATAGTAGTAGTTAATTGAAATACGGTGGTTTGGTGTATCCAAATTCTGTTAGTAATACAAGGTGTCTTGGGTTTTGGGTTTTTTTTTTCAGTGAAAATTGTTTTGGTTTATTCTATGATGTTTGACCACTCCTTTTTAGGGGTGGCAGCAGTGGGAGTGAGTTCAGTGAGAAAGACTGGTAAGACCTACTGATAGCACAGACTGTTTCTTAGACAGTGTTTTAGAATGCCATGTTGCTGAAACACAAAACTTTTTTCCTCTTCCTCTCTCTCTTCTCTCTTTCTTCCTCTCTTCTTTCTTCTTCCCTTCCTTTTCTTCCCCTTCCCTTCCTTTTCTTCCCTTTCCCTTTCCCTTTCCCTTTCCCTTTCCCTTTCCCTTTCCC
>JANVCC010000319.1:6604888-6646480 GCA_025345505.1 Todiramphus chloris collaris
TTCCCTTTCCCTTTCCCTTTCCCTTTCCCTTTCCCTTTCCCTTTCCCTTTCCCTTTCCCTTTCCTCCTTTCTTCCTTTTTCTTCTTTTTCTTTCCCTCTAGAAGGAATCATGCAAACTGCAAGGTCAAATACACACACTACCAGTATGGTTGGATCTCTTCCGTACCTTATGATGAGGTTCCTTTCAAAATTGTTACATACATTGATAGATACATACATTGTGACTAAGGCTATTGTAAACTTGTGTTTGTATGCCTTTGATATACAGATAAGAATCTGAAGATTAGATGTGGGAAAAGGTCAGAACCCCTTTTAATTGCATTGTCTCTCCACACAGGTTTAGTCTGAGATTTTTGGCAGGGATGTTTTTCGAATTGTTTTTTTTCCACTGAAGCAGGAGAGTACACCCACAGGTTATTCAGTATTGTTTATCAGGTATTTTGCAGATTGCGTCCCCATACAGAGATGCAGAATATGGACCTTCATAAATTATTTTCTTACACCTATATTTCAACTTAGTGTAGTCTTATTCTGAAGAAGGCCTTACTAAAATTTGCATCGACTAGGACACTCTTGAAAATGAACAAAACACCACAGTCTTTCTGTGCTGCTTAGTCTTCAGTCAGAGATGATGGAGGGGGAAAAAAGAACTTGCTGTTTTACAGGTGATCCTGGGTTGTGGAGCCTTTGGTTTGTTTTACACTGGAACAAAATGTCAGCAGTCTGGAATCTGTGGCAAAGGCGGATGGTCTGTTTTGGCCCATCTGTCTGCTGGAGATCTCAAACACCAGATGGGCACCTGGGCATCCAGGGAGCTGGAAAACAAGCTCAAAACACTCTGCCAGCCAGCCAGAACACAGACCAGTGACAAATCAAGCAGCCAGCAAGAGGATAAGGCATCTGGCCAGGGAGAGAATGGTCGAGGCTGTCAGGAAGCTGGAAGATGGGCAGCAGGAGAGCTGGGCAAGAGCCAACCATGCTCTTGGCCAGCTGGCCAGAATCCCTGCTTGCCAGCTTGATACCTCACCAGATGATTGCTTGTCATCCTGCTAAAAGGCATGAGGCCATCTTTGCAGTTTAAGAATACTGGGGGCAAAAAGGTCTTTGGATTATCTATTTTATTGTTCTTGAAAAGTCAACAGAGCATTTTCCAGCTTTTCATCAATAGTACAAAATGTAGAGATTTGCTTTTTTAAAATGGCAATTTAGAGCATGGTGTAGGTCCAGAGCGACAACTTTGAGGAACCGTACATTTTAAATCTTGCAGACCTGGGCAACTGTAAGTAGGTTTCAGGTAAGTTAGTTCATTCTGCAGATCTAACTGCAAAATATAACCACAGATAATGGCTTAAAATCACCTGTCTTTTCAAGCACTTTCTGCTTGTGACTTTTGAATGTGGGCTGAATGTAAATTTGAAAACTTTGCCATGAAAACAGAAAGCAGAAACTTGCTTGAAAATTGATGCGTTATTTTCATGTTTCTGTTCTTTCTTTGGACAGTTCTGCTTTCTGAACATATTTACAAAAAATCACTGCTTGGGAAATATTTAAGTGGTAGCTTTTTTAATTGGACCTAATGGACAGAGTGAGGCAAAACGGTTTGTAAGCCCTTCTTGAGGTCTAAAATGGAATCGGTAACCCTCAAAGGTAAATACAGTTTTAAATCTATTATGCAGCATGATTCAGGATAAGCATGAAAGGACTAGCCAGCAATCCGTATGAACTGCTTGAACATATGTGGAGAACCCACTCATTCACAAAGTCAGCTGAAGTGAAATCACATACAGTTTCTGTCTGAAAATGGCTTTGGTAGTACTTATCAAATTCCATTGAAGAGCTTTCTTACTAGATTTAAACTCAGCCTTGTGCCTGGAGACTGCAGCTACAACTCTATCTAGATCATTCTGTATGCAGTGGAAAGGTTAGAGTGAGGCAGATTCCGATTTCTTTTGAGTGTAGAACCCAGATCTCGGAGAGCTGTGGCAAGTTTGATTAATCACTCCGCATCTTACTTCATAACTATTACTCATGGTTTAAGAATAACTGCTTTCCTTTGTCCCTGCTGCAGGCTGGAATATAAAGATACGTGGTTGGTGCACGCTATGCACACTGGTTTAACCCTTCACACGTGTCTGCGGGTTCTCTTTAACATATGACAACCTGAAGGTCAAGCAGATGCCAGACACTGCAGATTGCAGCTTTGTCACAGTGATAGTATGACATTATAGGATTAATATTATTGCTGTTTTTAACACCTACTTGTGTTCGATTTTATGACGGTGATGATGTGTAAATTTACTAATAGGTTTACCTGCAGCCTGTTCATGCTAGTTGTTTTGTTTATTCTTCACATAAAAAAAAAAAAGGAAAAAAAAAAAGGAAAAAAAAAAAAAGAAATCCAGTCCTGTTAAAATCTGGAGCCCAGCTAAGCAGCTCAGTCATTTGTAGCTGATGATTCAAAACAAGTCTGCTGCTCTAGCATGGATGATGATAATCTCTGTGTCCAGTTCGGTAGGTATGTTGGTCTGACCAGAGCCATCTGACAGAATGATTGACGTGAGCAGTTTCTTAGGGCAGGGAAACAGCCCTGCTTGCTTTATGTCTGCCAGCACCGTAGAAAGTCAACTTTCTTGCTGCCAAGAGAGGCAGAGAGCTGTGGGAGCAGTAGATATTGTTACGTCAACAAGGGTAAACATCCCAGTCACAGTTCTGTGTGCAGAACCAGCAGGCAAGAACAGCTCTGGCTTTACAGGACTCACATATTGACACTTCCTCCTTCTTTTCCCAGTGACCTCTTATCTTTAGGATGGCTATGTTCTACTTGGCTACTTCTGAGAAGTCATGATATATCCTGAGTTAATCATGACAAAACAGCTGATCAACCTGTGAATAACTCTTATATAGTTGAGCTATAGTGTTGAGTATATGGATGACTTAGGCTTTCTCCAGATGACTTAAGACAGAAATGACTGCCATGTATTTTGCCGTGTTAGGTTGCTAATGGCAGTGCTGTAATAGCTGAGGAATTACAAATTGTGATTTCTTCATCTTAAGTATATTTTAGACTAATACAGTAAGAAATAGCTTGCACTATTGCAGGTAGAGGGGTAGCCTAGATAAATGTTCTCTTAAGTCTTTGAAAACATGTGACACATCTATTTAATCAAGAGGTGATAGCAGGTCCCCCTGTACTCAGCACTGGTGAGGCCTCACCTCGAGTACTGTGTCCAGTTTGGGGCACCTCAGGACAAGAGAGATCTCGAGGGGCTGGAGCGGGTGCAGAGGAGGCAACGAAGCTGGGCAAGGGACTGGAGAAGAGATCACATGAGGAGCGTTTGAAGGAGCTGGGTCTGTTTAGTTTGAGGAAGAGGAGGCTGAGGGGAGACCTCATCACTCCCTACAACTCCCTGAAAGGACATTGTAGAGAGGCTGGTGCTGGTCTCTCCTCTCAGGTGATTAGGGACAGAACCAGAGGGAATGTCCTCAAGCTGAAACAAAGTAGGTTTAGACTGGACACTAGGGAAAAATTCTTCAGGGAAAGAGTGGTGAGCTATTGGAATGGGCTGCCCAGGGAGGGGGTTGAGTCCCCATCCCTGGATGTGTTTAAGCATCGCTTGGATGTGGTGTTGAGGGAGATGGTCTAGGGGTGAGCTTGTAGAGTAGGGTTAATGGTTGGACACGATGATCCCAAGGGTCTTTTCCAACCGGAGTGATTCTGTGATTCAGTGGAGATCAATCTTACCTTGATTCTGATGCTGGGATGCCCTGTTCCAGCAGGACGAACTTCCTTGTGGATCTCGGCATACTGTGCAGGATTTCCATCCCCAGCTCAAAGTCCTCCTGTACTTTTGCAGGGTCTTACAACACATCATTGATTACTGATAGCAGTCAAATCTGCAATGTCAATTTAGAGAGGCTGGTGGGCAATATGGTCCCACACTTTAAGGTATAGTTCCTGTACAAGTGCATGTAATATTTCAAATGGACAAGACAATACACCATTATGTACGGTGGTGATGATTGTGTGTTGGGTACACACACTTTATCTATGCACAGTTTACTTCTGTGTGGATTAGTTATTCTATACAGCAGTTGCATAATGTCCGTGGTACAGAGGCATGCACTTGAGTAGTCATGGCTAGTCTGTCATAGCTGGTTGGTAAATGTTCATGTTAAATGTATAGATGTGAGAAGGAAGCAAGCATGTGGGTTGCAAACTCTTCATTCAGTAGTAGCTTGGCTGCACCACTACGCTACTCAAGAATATGGGATTGATTAAAGAAAAGAATTGCAAAATTAAAGGACCTTAAGGAAAGTGATTTTGCCCAAGTGCTCTTCCTGCTACAAAACAGTTCATTTTATGATATACATTTTTTCCTGCAAAAGAAATGTAGCTGTTCTAATGGATAAACAATCATTTAAGATTGACTAGGAGAAATTCAATGTATTAAATTCACACTGTTTAAGCAAATGAATTGCAGACTTTACATCACTTATGGTGATAACAGAACATAAAAATTATTAGGTTTAAATCTAGCTGTTATAATATGGTGATATTTAACATGGCTTAGATATTATCCTTTTCATTAGAAAGTACTGCTGTTTTGTGGAGGATCAAAGGCAAAACCTCTTCATTGTCATACAGCTAGAAAACTTATTTATTGTACTAGATGGAATAGATTAAAGCTCGAGATAGGTCAATTCAGGTTGGACATTAGGAAGAATTTCTTCTCCATGAGGGTGGTGAGACACTGGCACAGGTTGCCCAGAGAGGTGGTGGAAGCCCCATCCTTGGAAGTGTTTAAGCCCAGGCTGGATGGGGCTGTGAGCAACCTGCTCTAGTGGGAGGTGTCCCTGCCCATGGCAGGGACGTTGGAACTGGATGATCTTGAAGGTCCCTTCCAACCCTGATGATTCTATGATTCTATGATGTATTGATATTTTTATTATTTAAATGTGGGCAATACTCTCTATTCTGAAACAGACATACAATGAAGCAACACACACAGTCGGCACATAAAGCTAAAGTCACCAAAGTCTGCAGAGTCTGGGATCTGTGTATCACTGACCATGAAAGCTTTCTAATCTTGAGATTCTATATGACATAATCGTTGTGTGGGGCTATTGAATTGTTTTCACATGATTGGTTTGAAGTTAATGTTTTCAAGATACGTTCTTCCTGCAGTTGGTAGAGTTAGCTTATTTCCTTGTTGTATGTGGTGACACAAGCCGGAGTTTTAACTAAAACATTGTTACTAACTTTGATCTGTTCATCTGTGAATGCATTTCAATAGTGTAGATGCCTTATTTGCTAGTCAGGGATCACCAGAGCAGTTTTACAGTGTTCTGATTAATTCATCAAGGACAGTACTCCATAATGGAGATCTAACTGTACTGAGAACCCAGTTCTGTGCAGCACGAGTGACTTGTGTTTCACCTAAACAAAAGTCATGAACATTTCTCACTTCTCAGTATCTTATCATTAGGGAACACTTCATGATTTCAAGGGTATCACCTCTTCTTCTCCCCACTGATGTATTTGACATTACCTCATTTGAACAGAATATGTTACATAGACAGATATAAATTACAGACCTCTCCTCTTCCCCAGTGTATTCCACATGATGGGAAGATGGCTGTATAGTGGATTGCATGATGAGCTGCTACCTCTCCTCAGACACTGCCGTAGGAGAAGGGTCATGTTTCTGTCTGCTGGGCTGGTGCAACTGCTCATCATGAGCTTCCTGAACCTGCCAAGGGGTAATGCCAACCTCACACAAGAAGAGATACTACACTGGTGGTACAAAGTGTGCCACGGCACAAGACTCAGAGAAGGGAAAATTATGGAGCGTGGAGTACATCACACGTAACTGTTCTTCCCGATAAGGAAAGAGAAATATGAAGTTCTGCGTAAACTGTAAGTATAGGTAGGTGGATTTTGTGCTGTACAGACTATTTTAACCTATCAAATATCTGTCTTAAGGTAAAAAGAGGGGGGAAAACCACCATTGCAGGTGCAATTTATGCCTGTGCGGAAAGACATTACAAGACATGTACATCACCTATAAATCCGAGTGACACATAGGCCTTTAAGTTCTTTTTCTATCTTGAAAGACGTATAAAAAGAGCATAAACTCGAAACTGGAATTCGGCCAGGAACACAAACCGAAAGATACTTCTGAAATATGATGCATTTTTGCTGTCATTTGGTTTTGGTGCAATTGCAATACTATCTGCAGGATTTATCAATTTCAGATTAAGCTCCTTTGTCAGCGGAAGCACAGTATTTCTAAAAGCAGCTACTAGATTTAATTATGTTCATTAAAGTAAAATTCAGAACTATAACTGCAAGAGTTGTTATGAAACTTCTTCAACTTTTTAACATGTTTGGTTTTACGATGCAATTCAACATTGGCTGTGAAGTTTATTGTCATCCCATGTAATGCTTTTGTCATTTTAAAACAAGCTCATAATTAATGTGGGAAGTAAAGATACGTGAAGTAAATGAGCAAAAATACAACATAGTACCTATAAATCTGAAGGTCTTTACCATCTGCAAGTGTATCTGTACTATTTCTCTAGTTAGATGTACAGTACATAGGTTGCTTTTAGGATATACAGAGCCTAACTAACCCTTCATATAACATGCAAAACAGCACAGCATCTGGAGTCAAAAGAAATCGTGTTTCCAAAGAAGATTTCATGACCACTAAGTTTTAAGAGGTAGTGGTGTAGGTGCTTGTATGTTTTTATATATTAAATGGAAAATATATGATTATTTTTGTATTATCACATAAATAGGTTATGACTGTAAGAACTCAGAAAGACAAGTTTAGTTTTCACAACTTCTGTGAAGATTTTCTACTGTCAAATAATAATTTGGGGCTCAGACCGGAACCCATTCTTTCCTTTGGGGCATCTGCTTGACTACCTGGTTTTTGTTTCGTTTGGTTTTTTCCTGCCTGTAACTAGCAAGGACTTGTAGAGTTCTGTGCTGGTATCAATCCTAGCTAAAGCTGTCCAACAAAGGTGAAAGTTAAGGGAGAAATGGATGACAGACCTATGATCAGTATGACTACCTCAGCTTTTATTCTGTTTGCCTGAGTGTGTAGCAGAGACTTTAATGATAGCTTTCACAATTCTTGAGCTGCCTCATCCAATCTTCTTTTTCTTGTCTATCTATGTGTACACAGTTTCTCAATGTGACAATGGTTAACACAGGGGAATGCTTTTAGCTCTGCTGAAACTCATGTGGCTTAGTGTGAGAGCCTGTCACACATACAGCTTCCTGCAGGCCTGTCTTTCCATTCCTCATTCCTTCAAGTGCCCACTGACTTTAGTTGTATCTTTTTTTTTTTTTTTTTTTCGGTTGCATTCACAGATTGTCACCACATTCAGTTATTGATCCCTCCTGTAGTACAAATTCACTCAACACTGCCATCCCTGCTATAAAACGATTTCCATGGGGGAATCTTCAATCTATTGCTTTGAACTTAAATGACTTTCAAATTGAATTGAAGGAAGGAGTAAAGTTCCATTTCTATCCTAGCTATTTGATTCTTCTGAGGTAAAGGGAAAAGATGATTTCTGTCATTAAAACCGGACAGGCATGATGCTGAATGCACATGGACTGTCTTGTCAGGTACATGACTTCTATTTTACAATTTCTTCATCCTAATGTCGCCCTGCCCCTATCTCTTCAAAGGCACACGTTGTTTAGGAAGTTTGGTAGGTTTTTTGTTGAATTCTCAGCTATTGCTTCGCAGTTCTGTTCAGAAGGTCACGCTGTATGTCTGAAGTCCTACAGCATGTGGCATGAGTAATTTCCCTCTTGGACACAGTGGGGTTGCTAGGTACAGCTACCTTCTCTTAGGGTTTCCTAAAGGGAAAAGTCCAGTGCACTGCAAAGGTTAAGTAAGTTGGCCTTTGGGGCACAGCAGGAAGCTTTCCAGTCTGTGTTTGTTAGCTTCTGTCGAAAATAGTCCTGCTCCTTGTTCTTGTTAGCTTCTCATTCCCTGAGGTTTGAAAGAACTGTTTGTAATTCAGGCACAGGTACTGTGTCTGTTAACAGGACAGACAAGCATTTCGAGTGGCTGTCCAGCCAGCTGAGGTGGCATTATAGTCCTCTGCTAATAGAGAAAGTGCAGATATAAGAACCTTACTCGAAGTTTTGGCTATCAGCCATAGCCATCCACCCTGGTGATACAAAGCACCATCTAGTTATCATTTCAGCAGTCCTTCAACCTGAGGCATTTGCTTTTCATACAAAGAACTATGAACATCTAGCTATTCCATGAATGTGCCTTGGTTTCTGTGGAGATAGCACAATTCAGTTTTGCAAAGTGTTTACCGTGGCAAAATTCTATCTACGTAGGGACTGCTGTATTAGGATGTTAAAACACTTCCTTCTTTTTAACGTTTCATTTTACTGCCTTAAGCATTTCTGTGGAAGGGATACCGGAAAGAGCATGTTCTGGGCTGAAGCGTGGACGTGGCAGTAGCTTCCACAGCAATGGAAATCTTGTGCCAAAATTCACCTTTGATGGTCAGATTTATTGGTCTCTTTCACTGGGGTGTAAGTCAGCTGTTTTCAGTCCTTTCTCTGAGGTATGTGGAAATCTGTAGACCGTGTTCAAAGTTGTCTGTTGTGTTAAATTTGCAGAACTAGATTCCACAGTTTTCTTAGAAAATATTCAGAGGTCTATAAGCTGAAAAAAGTTGTAAGTCTTTGCTTCAGAAGTGCAACTCCACAATACAAGAAGAAACCTATCATTATTTTGGTAGAGAGCAGCTTGACTGATCTCTTTTTCTACTGACAGAGATCACAGAATCTTAGAATCATTTACATTGGAAAAGACTCTTAAGATAATTAAGTCCAACCATTAACCTAACACTGCCAAGTCCACCACTAAACCAAATCACTAGGAACCACATCTACATGTACTTCAAATACCTCTAGGGATGGTGATTCAATCACTTCCTTGGGCAGCCTGTTCCAATGCTTGTCAGCCTTTTCTGTAAATAATTTTTTTCCTAATATCCAACCCAAAAACTTGGGGCCGTTTCCTATGGTCCTGTTGCATGTTGTGCGGGAAAAGATGCGACCCCCTTACGGGTAGTTGTAGAGAGTGAGATCTCGCCTCAGTCTCCAGGCTAAACAACCCCAGTTGCTGTAGCTGATCCGCACAAGACTTGTTCTAAACAAGGTTTATGTGCTGTTATATGTCACGTCTCAGCATATTTTATATATCCTATAAACAGAAATGTAATCAATATGTTGATTCCAGTAAGAGTTCTTCAGAAGTCTGAAGGAATTTCTTTTCATAATCTACCCTGCCCGTCCTATCCCCTGACTTAATTATTTTGTCTTCAGATTTCTCTCTTCTTCCTCCATATTCCTGCCTTTAAGATCCTTTCTTTGCTTCAGAAGACTCTTTAGCCATGCGTGCACCATTTGCTTATATCCTCAGTAAGTGCCTTGAAAGCCAAAATAGGATGGATAAGAAATGAAAAGCATACTGAAGAGGATTTAGAGTTGAATTTAAGCTTTCTCATACAACATTGAATAAGCCTCTGGTTCTTCATGGTCCAAAAATCTCTGTAGGTTTCTCAAATCTGTCTTTTTTATGGCATCTGAGAATCTGTAGAAAGGAATATGGTAAACATCAATTCTCTTCTTCACCAGAACTTTTCCTGCCCTTCAGTGTCCCCTTCTCCCCACTCCCATGTCTCACTTTAAGATGTGGGGAACAATGCCAGCTTCCTGGTGCTCTCACGAGGTACAAGAGGGTCACTGGGAGGCAGCTGCTAACTCCAGGGTTTACAAGCACTCAGACTGGGAGAAAAACTGCAGAATGGAGCATTTCCTGCCCTTCTATGTCCTATTTCTCAGATTCTTTGCAGAAGAATGGTATCTATCCCAGCAATTACTGCCTCTGGGTTTTTTTTGTTTTCCAGTCATAGCTCTGGAACTGCTGATGAGCCAAAATCTTCCTAGCTGCTCCCAGTACTGCAATCTGTTGTTTATATTTAAAATTATTTTAATTGTCTAATTAGCATTTTATCACCTAAACTTTGGTCTGTATTCTGGGCTTTGATGAGTTGTGTATATTCGGTTTTGCTCTCACTTTCCTTCTGGTCTTTTTTTTTCCCTACTTGTAGGCTGAGAAAGTGTTTAAACTGTGTTGAAAACTTCTGTTTCCTTTTAAATCTATTTAAGTATCTTCAGCTACTAACTGAATTTAAAATTTCAGTTCTTTTTGAACACATCAAAATCAGATCTGAACTTGAGAACGTCAACTTATTAATGCAGTAATAATGTAGTATTAGTAGTTTGGTTACGGTTAAGTAACTAATAGTTTGGTTAGAGTTGAAAGTAAAAGAAAGACTGGGAGAAAGCATCTTCCCAAAGCCAACTGACAAAAACTAACAAGCTTTTGCTGTAGGAGGTTGCCTGAGGAAGGGGAGCTTCCCATAGAGCATGTCTATATTTTCCAGTTATATAATTCAGCCTGATAGTTCTGGTAAGACATTGAATATGCATCACGTTGGGATAACAATGGTGCACATGCCGTTTCTTGGTCATGGACAAATAAATATCAGAGAAAGAAATCATAAATCCAAGAAAATGCTGTTTATTTAAATAATGTATTCTAATTTTCTGGATATTTTTACTGCTATTTGTCCAGATTATACATCAGAGCAGTAATAAAACTGTTGGCACACAGCGGGTTCCTCCCCAATCAATTGTGCAGAGATGACTGTAGGGAAAGGTCACGCTGTGGCTGGAGGTGATGCTGGGAACCACTTTCCATTGCTAAGGCTCAGGTCACCGTGACTTCTCTGTCATGTCTCAGAGTCTCACAGGGCTTCTAGCAACACTGAAAAAAGGGCTTGCAAAAGCCATCTCCTGTTTCAGCGGAGAGGTGGGGCTGCTTACAACCCTGTACCAGCTAACACTAATGTTGCCTGGGGATGGGTGCAGCTCCTATGTCCTCTTGGTTCAAATCTAGGTAAACTAATCTGCCTTTGATTTAGAGTGGTGTACTTGGTTTAAGACCAAAAGTGTTCAGAGAAGGAAGCTCGCCCAGGTACTGTTACTCTAATCTAAGAAGAATACCAAGTGAGACCTGAGGCCATGGCCTCTCCCTCCCTTCCCTTTCCTCCCTTCCCTTTCCTCCCTTCCCTTTCCTCCAGTCGTGTGTCTGCTTCTGTCTGGTCTGGCAGTGCAGAGGGAGAGTGTTGCCAGCCTCAAGATCAAACCCATCATTGACCACTGAATTTAGACATCACCGTAGCTATGTTGCCATGACCATTCTTTGACACAAGGGGCATTTGCTATTATTAAAAAAATAATAATAGCTATTAAGAGCCTAAGAGCATTGATTTTTAGTTGAGTGAGCTACTGGAAGGCAGAGGAACAACGGTGTATCTAGTGAAATATACTGAAAGCTGTTATGCAATGGTTGAGGCCACTATTATTTCACTACCTTTAATAGCAATTGCAGTCTGTAATCATTATCTCAGCAGAATAACTCACTTATTACTCAGTATGATTGGTTATTGGTCATAAACTTTACCATAAAGTAGCACTCTAAAAGCATCTAGAAGAAAGATACTGTTGGCAGTTGCTGGGCAACTCACTATTAAATTCAAATAACCAATGAAAGCAAGACAGGAATGATAAAGCATGTTTACAAAATGAGAATAAGAAGGGTGCTGATTAAAGCTTCTAACTATCAAATCTGATAAGCTTTTCTTAGAGACAGACTCTGTCTCAGTCATATAGGAGTGAATTAATTGAAGTAAAAAGAGTAGCTTTGAATTAAAATCAGTGTAGGGATTTGATTCCTTGATGTTTAGCTCTTAATACTACCACCAGCAGGCCTGTTGACATGTTGTCTGGAATTCCCTTTTCCCAGTTGTAAGGTATAAATTTGAAAGGTTTGGAAAATATAAACGTGAAATTTGCCTATACTCCAGAACAAGTCTCTGATTCCACTGCTTATAATGATTTTAAAGAGATGAGATACCAGCACACATTAATCCCACTTTTAAAAGCAGTAGGTGAAAATAAGAAGAGCAGAATGCGTTACAGCAACCATCATGGGCATCTATTTGCAAACCTGGAGCTGTTATATAGAATAATATATTGGTATCAAAATGGTGGTAGGAAGAAATGGTGATAGTATTTTTTTAGAGATTACTGTAGACAGAGAAGGTTCCTTTGATACAGACACAGGTATTAAAATGAATCTTTCATTAAATTTAGGCTCAACACACAAAATTGTTCTTAACACAACAACTTGGAGTTTAATCATATCTCATAGTGATTGGGAGGTCGGTAGCAAGGTAAATTTGATACAAATTTCACAGTTCATTATACATTATTAAAGATAAATAGACTTCTTGTTCTGTTTTGTTTAATGCTGGCAAAGCTTTTCCATGCTGGACCTTTCACAAGCTTCTGGATTTTTTCCTTTTAAGCTGCTGCAGGAATGCCCAAGTTATCTGTGTCAGAGTAGAATTCGAGTACTGTCCCTATCTTTGTATCCGTCAGCATCCTCTTAATCTTAACCCTTTCAGAACTAGAAATGTTGTGATGCAAACACTTACATCCTTTGACTAATACTGGTTTGAAAGCCCCAGAATCTGACAGATGGTGTGGGTCTGGTTTATGCCAAAATTCATGGCATGGTTTACGTTTGAGTTTGATATATACATTCAAATGTAGGCTTTACAAAGGTTGGAAATTCAGTCACCATTTTGGAGCTGGGAAGGAAGGAGAGAAGGAAAGGAACTTCAGAAACATGGGAACAGAATACCTGTGTATGTATTCCTGCTGAGAAAGTGTGTCGTGCCTGACCGCTCTATAGGCCATGGAGTCTTCTCAGGCTCTTGCAGTTCTATCTACTTCACATTTTTCCCTCCAGGTCTTTCAGTCCTTCTGAAAACAGCTTTTTTTTCCTTCTGTAGGCAGCTTGTCCTGCGGTTAAATAACAACTAGTAGTCACTTTTCTTCTGAGCTCAAGTATGTTTTGTTCCTCTGAGTCCCTTGAGCATTTATATTCTGACACTGCTGTTTGATGTCTTTGCCCTGTTCTTGGGAAAAGTCACTTTCAAGAAATACCTGGGAAGCAGTAAGAGAAAATTGGTTTTACTCCTTATGTTGCCTTTTTCCTTCTCCTTCTATGTGCTGGCCAGGTATACTCAAATACTGATAGTTTTTAACTGACTTCCTGATAGTCTGTGCACATATTATAGACATATTTGCACCGCTTCCCTCTCGCTCTAGTAAAAAGAAAATGTAGAGAGAGCAGAGTAATAACACAAGAAGTTAAAAACAAACAAACCAGAATATCTAAACTGGACATATTTTAAAAGCATTTAGAATGCAATGAAAATTTAAACATCATATGACATATTGGAGTGTAAGACAGCTCTCTTTCCTCATTTCCCTTCCCCCATCAAGTTGAGGAACAGATAATTAGAAAGGAAGTAGTGTGTGTAAAGCTCAGCAATACAGTCAAATGTCAGTGCATGAGCTGGATAAAGAGAACAGCCCCATGAGCATACTTAGAAGTAAATTAAAATAAGAACATTCTGCGATTTTAACCAAAATGATTATTTTAGATGCCTGAAGTCTGTGAAGATTGCAAAGGGAGGTAATACCACTCCAAATTATGTCATCTTTCATTCAGAATGTGCTGTTAATTCTAGCAGCTCCTGTTGGATTGTACTTACTGTTATGTCACCGTTTCATATTTAAATTAATTCTTTCATGTCTGAAAGCTATGGCCTGATTGTATTTTTAGTATGTTTTCAACACAAATATTTTGGCTATTAGTGTTTATTGAAGCAGAATACACACTTTTTACAAACTCATTACATTCAGGTCCGGAAGGAGCCTTCAGATCATATAGTCTGGTATGTGGTCTCACCCAAATATTCCTATATCTAAGCAGTAATTTCTGGTTATATCTTCCAGGCAATATTTTTAAAAGCATGAGGAATTCACAGAGGGTAGCTTAAAGAGATTACTCAGAAATAAAATAAATTATTACTTAATTAAAAAATTTAGTCTTGCTTCTGGTCTGAATGTGCCTGGGCTAAGTCCTTAGATCTTGCAGCTTATTTGCTTACATGCTTGTAGGCTCTTTACTTGAAATGAGGTTGTAGCCAGGTGGGTGTCAGTCCCTTTTCCAACATAACAAGTGACAGGAGAGGGGCATATGGCCTCAAGTCACACCAGGGGAGGTTTAGATTGGATATTAGGAAAAATCTGTTTACTGAAATGGTTGTCAAGCACTGGAACAGGCTGCCCAGGGAAGTGGTTGAGTCACCATCCATGGAGGTATTTAGAGGACATGTAGATGTGGTGCTGAGGGACATGGTTTAGTGGTGGACTTGGCAGTATTAGGGTAATGGTTGGACTCAATTATCATACGGGTCTTTTCCAACCTAAATGACTCTCTGATTCTGTGATTTGTAGTTTCATGTGCTTGCCACTGAAAGAACCCCTCCTTGTTGAACAGTGTGTTAACTACATTCTTACTGCCCTTCCACTTGCCCTTTGCACATATTAAAGGTTATCATTTTGAAAATGATACACTGATTTTGGTCTCTCTCTAATTATTGGAAAATAACAGAATTCCTTGCTGCTTTTAAGGTGTGAATGCATCTACACCATTAATTCCTAACAGTTTTACCTTTCTCTGGTGATCCTGTGACATTAATAAAGCAAAACTGACATAATAGAAGAATGTAGTTTTGAATTTTACTTTAAAAAGGAGCTCTTTATTCCACAGTGCTGAAGAATAAGTAGATGTTGCAAAGGAGGATGTGAAGTCTCGTGAGTAATTCAATTTCTCATCTAAGTTTTGCCTTGTGATACCTTAAAGTAATACAAGGTGCAATAGTATAATAAAAAGAATTCTTCAAATGTTATGACATGTCTGTGAAGTTAAATATTTTTCGACACTTAAGGCTAATTCTTCTAATGTCACAGAAAAAGGTGTAGGTCTTATGAAGCCAACATTTTTAAGAAGCCTTTTGGAACAAGGCTGGATTACACAATTTTGAAGCTCCTATGTAACATTTTTGAGCATAGCAGATGATTGTCCAGTACTAGATCTTTTTAGCTTGGCACGAGAATTAAATGTTGTGTTTTGCTAGGTAGAAAATCACTGATGCCCAAATACAGAAGTGGGGTTTTTTATCACTTGATTCTATTTCTAAATGGAATTTCACGGTACTACACTTTTTTTTTTTTTTTTTAACATGAATTTGCTCAAAAACAGGTTAACTTTTGGACCCATGGAAACACAAGAGAACAAAAGACACAAATGAGCAAAGCAGTATATTTCTTTTTCTTGTTGTATCCTTAGTTTTGTCAGCCCTCAACTCCAGGACTTCTACTGTACAAGTTCAGACTTCAGCAATACTTTTGTTTGGCATTTACTGAGGATGATGCATATGGTTCTGTCTACCCAGTGGCTGACCAGAGAGAGTTTTTGGGAAGATTGCCGAGGTGATGCTGCTTTACCCGTATGTTATTCCCAAGAAATTTGCCTGACACATTATGGAATCTATACTCCAGATTTATGATCTGTTGAAGTGGACAAGAGCCACCCCTGGGCATCTGTACATACTTGTTACTGGTTATAGGTACTTAGCTCTCAAGAGGCCATCAAATCTCACATTGTGACTAAACAAACACAAGAGAGGTCAGAAACTCTCAATCATCAGCACTTAATTTATATGAGAGTATACTTGAAGTTAAAATTTTAGGAAAAAATGCAGTCTGGATCTGGCTGAATGTAAGACAACATGAGGCCATTTAGTTGTGTAGTTCAAGGACTTAGGAGTGTCATCTTCTGATGAAGCAACTAATTCAGCTTGCAGGCTTCTCCTGAGCACCCTCTCTCTTGAATATGTCTTGAGCAGGGTCGGTCAAGAGGCTTGGGTTGCAGCGTTATGCTCCTGACTTCCATTGCAGAGCTACCTGAGGTTTTTGAGTGCTTTAGTAACTATGGAGGGGGACAGCTCACAAGAGCACACACCTTCTTGTGCAGTGCCATATTTTGACATATTTTTAGCATGTACTCTCATTACTGTGCCTGTTCAGCAAGATTGGTTTGCACCCAGCCGGACATGTAACCCTGACCCTTGGTCTCCCATGGACCAGTGCAACACTACAGGCTTGGGGATGAGTGGCTAGAAAGCTGAACAGTGGAAAAGGACGTGGGGCTGTTGATCGACAGCCACCTGAACGTAACCCAGCAGTGTGCCCAGGTGCCCAAGAAGGCCAGTGGCATCCTGGCTTGTATCAGCACTAGTGTGGCCAGCAGGACTAGGGCAGGGATCGTCCCCTGTACTCATCACTGGTGAGGCTGCCCCTCGAATCCTGAGTTGAGTTTTGGGCCCCTCACTCCAGGAAGGACATTAAGGGACGGGAGCCTGTCCAGAGAAGGGCAGTGGAGCTGATGAAGGCTCCTGAACACAAGTCTGGTGAGGAGTGGCTGAGGGACCTGGGGTTGTTCAGCCTGGGGAGGGGGATGCTCAGGGGAGAGCTTCTTGCTCTCTGAAAAGATGTTGGAGCCAGGGGGGGTTGGTCTCTTCCAAGTAACAAGCAATAGGACAAGAGGAAATTGTCTCACGTTGAGGATGGTTCAGCTTGGACATTAGGGAAGTGTTTTTCATTGTTAAACAGTGGAACAGGTGGCCCAGGGAGGTGGTGGAGTGCCCATCCCTGGTGGTATTTAAAAGAGATGTAGATGTGGTGCTGGGGGACATGGTTTAGTGGTGAGCTTGTCAGATCTGGGTTAATGCCTGGACTTAAGATCTTAAAGGTCTTTTCCAACCTAAACTATTCTATTATTCCTTAGTTCTGTGTTTCTGTGACCTGATCATGTGAAAGTGATCACAGCACATCCCTTCTTGTCACTAACCAAGTTATGTGTCTGACCTTGTTGGAAAGCTTGGATACCACTAATATAAAATTTCACTAAGAAATAGTGGAGATTTACTTGGTATTCACATATTGAATCCAGCGTATTGTGCCTGAAAGGAAGTTAACTTCTATTTAGGCTAGAACATATCCATCATGGTCTCACATCTTTATCTTCCCTTGGCAGTTTGTTCTAGTAGTTAATTTTTATGAAGTGTGTATAATTTTTTTGTTTTGTTTTAATTCTCCTGATTGAAACTGGCAGATGCTTCTCTGAGACACAGAAGCACTTTTGTACCCAAGATTCCTCTGTGAAATGTCATTTTCTAGTCATCTTTAAGGTTAGAGATTTTTCCTGCCATAAAAAGTGAGATGCTGAAGTCAATTTAGCCTGCTTTTTCTCTTTTGCAGCATTCTCTTTGTAGTGTGGAACGTACTAACAGCATTGAGCGATGGTCCCACGCATGGTCTTGCTCTTCCCCACTGTCTTGGTCGTACGTTCTGTGTTAACCTTTTTTCCCCACAGTGCTGCACTTGACACTGTGGTCAGGGGCTTGTCTGCTATAATCTCCAGGTTCTCTCAGAATTACAGGTTTCCAGGAAATTATCAGTTCTCCTGTCTGTAAGGGTAGCCTGCCTTCCTTGTTTGAAGATAAATGACTTAGGGCTTATGTTGCGTCAGTAATTAAATGGATAAAAACGTCATCAGTCTTGCAAGAAGGCTGCTAAAACCTCCCACATTTAGTTATGATTACTTACGGATGATTCCCTTCTGAAAGAGCTGTCAGTGTAATAATCTCATATATCACAGCAGTTCCTAAAAGGGCAAACAAAGAATGAGTTCCACCTTTTGTTAGGTGGTGTATAAACACAGAGAGTTTTCCCCAAAGAGCTCATTGCAGAAATAAGCTGTTACAGGAAGGAGTGGAGTATCACGCAGAGATTATTATTGAGTATGAGTGCGGAGATTCTAACTGTTACAGAGTTAAATTAGGAAAGATGAGGTTTTATGGAAAAAAAGTTTGAGGAAGGCCAGATAGAGGAGAGAAAGGTAATGTGACACAGATTGAAATTTCTTCAAGTTTTTTTGAAATTTCTCAGAATTCCAATGCTGTAATTAAAGTTATGGACTATTTTAAGGAATTTGTGAGGTTTTCTTGGCCATTAATAAAGCACCCGATCTTCTAAGGTTACTGATTCCACACATAGACAATGCATCACTTACCATAAAACTAACAAAGCATCTCCTAAACAAAGTGTATCAGTCTCTGACACATTGAGACTCCCAAAATCCTCTACTTTTCTCATGAAAAAAAAATAACCCGTTTGCATGCTTATATATAGTTTATGTATTATCTCTATACTATCTTTCTGTCATCTCTTAGTGTGAGTTCAAGAGCACAGTGCTGAAATTTGTAGATTATTCAACATTCCCTGTCACTTGGTAGGAAGTGAGAGAAGTGCTAATGATAGCATTTCCATTTTAGACAGTATTCAGATCTGTATTATCATAATTCCTATATCTAACTAAGAAGGGAGAAGTTCAGTATATTTAAATTGCTATAAAATATCTAAATTATTATTTTCTGAGCTGATAGGTATGTCAAAAAAAATGTATTGAAATAGAAGATTATTTAAATCATTACGGCTTTTTGAACTGAGCTAACAAACCAAAAGTTATTTCAAGCTGGGGTTGACTTTCAGGCTTGTCCAGTGCATTTACAGTGCCTGAGACTTAATTTGATATTTCTGCAGTTTACAAAGCCATTCTTAACTGATGTTTACTATTCTGAAGACCAGAAAGCTTGAGGGAAAAATTCTTATCATCTTTCCACAATACTTACCTTTTCAGTCAATCTTGTCTTGGCTGAGTATGTAAATAGATGGAGGAAGATAGTTCCTGTGCTATGGAGAAAAGGATCTTAAAGCAGTAATCAGGTCAAAACATTTCTAGCCTTTTGAGGCAGTAACACAGATTTTATTTAATCAGCTTCTGTATCTCAGCATTGTAAGAGATGGATTAAAATGCTGAGCTGTGTTACGCAGTCATGGAATGGCAAACAACACTTTGCAGCATTTCTCTATAATGCTGCGGTATTTTTTTTTTTCACAAGCTAAATGGTAGTATTAAGATATACTTAGAGGGAAAATCACCACTACTGAATAGTGGGTATTTCTAATGTTTTTTTTAAGTCTGAATTGAATTACTGACCTATTATGGTGCTGGGAAATGGTTTAGGGAAATGTGCTATGGAAGTTCCACACAGAATTCCTGCGTTTTAAGTCAGATAATCCACTGCCTGTAATTTTTAAAACCACGTGGACATTTAGGGCAGCATTTATAGCATTTATTTTCAGTCGAGGAATTTAGTTGCTTGTATAAGGAGGTATATATTTTTCTACAGTCAATGAAAAGAAGTAGGCTTTTCTAGCCTGTGGATCAGCGATAATCTGGAAGCTATTGAAGGTGGTTTGTGAAGCATATATGTGCATAAAACTTTTACTGGAGATTGTAATTGATAAATTGTAACAGTTGCAGTTGCATAGCTACAGCCTTAAGTGTAAGAAAGAAGCAAGATTAGCTGGGAACATGACTAAACCCTTTAATCGTTACATTGGATAAAATGCATATACCATAATCACTAGTAGGTAACAATTTTTCTTCACCTGAGAATGATTTATATTGCCTCAGTTTCCTGTGTTGCCATTAAGACATCTACGCATTGCAGTAGTAATTGGAATCAGAGTAAAAATACATGTTGATGATTTTCTTTGATTTCTATGAGAAATTTCAAATTGTAATGGCATGCTGCTGAGGCAGAAGGGTATAAAATTGTTTCTCATGTCAGACAGAGAAATGGCAAAGTATCCGAAGGTCAAGAATAGTGCTGGGTATATTAATATCAGTAGGTAGCCATAACCTAAACCACTACACAAACATTGTCCCAAGAGATGAGAAAATATTCCTCTTTGAGTGAGGCACAATCTATAAGTATATGAAGAGCTGATATAATCAGAAAGGTTTAGGTCTGGAAAGGACCCCAGGAGGTCATGTAGTTTTTCACTCTAGTTCTTCACTACCTGCTTGGAAACCCTCTGCAGAGATGTTGATCTTATCCTCCTTAAAATAGATATGAAGAAGAGCATAATAATAAGCTATTATTACTAGATACTGTGTATAGAGAGTAGTCACTGGAATATGCCTATCCTGCTGCTTCTCTCTGTATCTCACAGGAAAAAGACAAGATGGATCTACAAGGGCAGTATGTTACAGACAGTAATAACCTGCGAAGGAAAAGCAAGGCAAGAACTAAATAATTCTGTCCTCATCTAACCAAGTTTCTACTTTTATGAATAAGAAAAGGCTGGGGAGCAAGGCAAGGGACTCTTTGTTGAATTATTATTTCATCATACTCTGCTATTTGATTATTTCCTTAATCCTTTGCTCTGTTTCTTATAGAAGGACCAATTTTCTTTCCTCTTCATATTCTCTACCATAGGCTTTTCCTGGTGATCATCCAATTCCAGGCTTACTTCTGAAGTCTTACAGTAAAATATTTCAGGAGAGTTTCTTCTTTATGAGATCAGGACAAGTTTGTTGAGACAGTTTTCTTTGTCATTCAGAGTTTTGGTTGTTATCTGAGCAGTCAAGCATAGATAGCAGTGAAATTTATTAATATTGCTGTTTTAGTAATTAGTGCCTAAAAAAGAAACCAAACACACTGTTTCTCTTTCAAACCAGCTCAAGTGAAAGTTGGGAAACCCATCTTATCCTAAACTATATTATCTGTATATTGCATATTGTGTCATAACGTGACAGTGTTTCCCATATTGCAAAACTCAGACTGACTCGGAATGCCTCCCTCCTGTCACATCAAAGTTAGGATATAGTCCCATTGCCTATCCAGGTGAAGAAAGATGGTAAGCCCTTGCTGCTTTTCTTACAGTTCAGGAAGGTGAACAAATTCCACAGGGCTATTTTATTGTATGGTGATTGTGTCTGGTAAGCAAGAGAACAATAGGATTAGAACATAACAGGCTGGATATTATGTGCTGGAACTGAGCTTCACTGGAGGATATTTACTCTTTATCAGAGATTTATATTCAATCTCATTCATACAGTTAAAGCTATAATCCTGCACTGCATTATTTATGAATAGCTATTTGAAGTGGGAGATGTGAGTAGGTAGTGAGGACTAGAGTAGAGGTGGTAGAGAGACTTCCAGAATGTCATTTGCCTTTTACTTAGCTGCTCCTAGGTTGCAGGAAGAGGGGGGCAAGATGATGGGGCCCCTTGTTACCCCAGTCCAAGATGGCATCTTTGATTGGTCCAGATCAAACAAACAGATCATCTTGCTATCTTCAGTTATATATCACCATCAGCTGTCCCTGTAATTCTTCCAGACATTACAGTGAGAAAAAGTGTCATGATCAAGGAAAACATCAAGGACAGGATTTCCTATTTGACTTTTTTCATTCAACCTCTTCCCTCCTTTGTGTGAAAAGCAGAATTAGATTTAAGCAGCAGTAGAAGCCACAACGACACCTTTTCATCATGTTTTACTCAAAAAGGGGCACTCTGCATCACTTCTACAAATCTTAACACTTTTCAAATGGCAATCATTACATAGGCATAAAGATGCAAACCTTCTGAGCTTTGTTTAACGGTTCTCAATCATAAAGTGATAGGACCATGTTACTAACTTCATGCAGATCTACTTTATCAGGGTTACTGTACTGAATCTTGTAGTATCTTCTTTGAGTTTGCATCCTTACAAAAACACTGTTCAGCAGCTCTTGAGCTTTATGTTGCTTAAGATTTTTCCAGTGGAAATATTCAGTATGTTTGTTCTACATTATAGGCCAATATCAGAGGTGGATAGAGCCAGATGGATCTTTTTTGATGCAGTATGGCTTCTTCTCTGTAATTCATAAACCACTCCACTTCCCCCAAGCTTGTAAAGAGTGCTGTGCTTGTTCTTTAAATCCTGAGAAACAGGTAAATTAATTTACATGATATTATGTGGTACTTCAGCTATTCTGCTGCTGGCTACAGTCTACTTTGGTCTCATGTTAAGTGCCTCTCTCCCTCTTTGCAGTATTTACTATGCTTCAAATGTTGTATTAAAACCATAAGCTACAGTACTCAGAAATTTTCACTGTTACTCGGACTTAAAAAGGATGATAAGCTTCTAAGTAACTTCTAAACTTGAAAGATACTTTTAATATGAATGTTTTACATCAACAGATGTTTGCATTCATAATACGTTATTTCTCTTTCCACGAGAAATAAGACTGCTTTACAGGAAGTGCTCACCTGCAATTTTTACTAAATTTCATTTTTTAAATGTTTGGTTTCTGTTTTAAATAGGATATTTTATTTATTTTTAATGTTTGGGGTTTGTTTTAAATGTTGGCTTTTTTTTTTAGTTGGAATTCCATTTGAAAAATGTCCTTTGAGAATGGAATTTGTTTTGTTGCCCTACTTCTAGCAGCTGAAATCTGAAGTAAACTAACCAAATCGTAACATTTCTCCCAAATAAACTTTTTTTGTCCCTGATGGCTCATTTAAAAATCATTTTTACCACTGCTTAACTAGAAGTAATTTATATTCTGTAATGTTACTTTGTTTCAAATAATTATCCAAGAGGATTGATAATAAAGTCCATGAAATTTTCTTTTTAAATAGCTTCTCCTTTACACTTTTCCCTTACTTAGAGGGGAACAACAAAGCTTTTGTTACTATATTAACAACATTAAGTAAAAGAACAAAGCTATACCTACTGACACTTAGATCCATCTTAATTTCTTTTCCTATTGAAAGAAAATAATCAGAAAAATGTTTAATTTTGGAGCAGCACAGTAAAACAAGAACTAGTCAACTCGCTGTCACAGAGCATGAATGGGGACATCTAAAGGTGCATATTAGAAGGGAATAGCTAGGTGCCTTTTCTGTTATGAGAAGTATAAGTTCATGCTGTGCCCATTTCCCAAACAACTGAAACTCCCCCCGTCTCGAATTTGCTGTGTAAGGTGAAAGCCATGCCTTTGTTCTTCTTTAGACAGGCAATATCTAATTATCACCTTTATTGTCAACTTTAATATTTGCATTATTCTACCATTTGCTAGATCTCCTCTTGAATTATAGCAGTATGAATGTCAGTAGATTCAGATGGGTTTTTTTTTCCATGGCTTTTAGGATAGTCAATACTCCTCATCTTCTCTTCAGGAGCGGAACAGATGGCTCAGAAATTCCCCTGGACTGGAGTCAACATGTTCTGAGTAACACTGTGATCATACTAAGGCTTACTCCTGTGCTTAAAGGCACTGATCTCAGTGTGGCAAATGATGTGTTTGAAATGAAGCATGTGAAGAAGCCTTTGCAGCAGTCAGCTCTTATAAGCGGGACAGTATGCTGAAATGGAAGGAGAATGCAGGATGAGATCTCTATTCTTGTTTTACTCCAAGAAAGATATAAACCAATCTTTTCTTCTCCAGATTAATAACTGCCCAAAGAACCAAGTCCTCTATTGGTCTCCCTGTGTTTCTTTGCATGATGCCCTTTCATCATTACTGTGTTACACACTGATAAATCATGAACATTGAATATTCTGACAATATATTCTGCTTTGCAAGCTTGTTTTGGAATAACAGTTTACCAAAATAAATTAAAAAATATATATATACACACACACACATATATATATATAAAATCCTGATGCTGTTTGTTTGGAACTGACTGTTGAATGTTTGGGAGCCTTTTATAACCATAAAAAATTACAATGATACTCACTAGGGAGGGTTTATGAAGGGTGATCATGTAAGATAATTTTTATACAGGGAAATACTGAAAGAAGTTGATAAAAAAGAGCAACAGACTGCAATATGTAATTCTCTTAAGCAATAATAAATTGCCCATATAGAATTAATGATCTCCAGACATTTCTTTTAACAGACTTGAAAAGAACTAATTAATGTAGCACATTTCAAGCTAAGCAAATTGCAGTGATAAATGGGATTACTGGAAGCTATAAATGCAATTCATAACTGAAGGAAAAGAGCAAAACATCACTCAGAACATTAAGGAATGCAATTAAGCAAAACATTTGGAAGTACTTAATTACATCTGCAGAGGACAGTTAAGTGAGATCTGGTGCATTGCATTCGTAGCAATATCAAACCTTCAGAAAATTGCTTAAGCATAAAGTAAGTAGACCATTTCCTGTCAGGATGATATCTGATTTGACATGCAAGAAAAATATTTCTTTGTTTATAAATTCTGCAAACATCTGAAAAATAAATAGATTCTCAGTAATGACAAAGCTTGAATTACAGGAAGAAAAGACAGCTAGTTAATAAATACACACTTTCTCACCAGTCCAAATGTCTTTTGCTATAATGAATGTATGCTAAAATAAAAAATATGCAAGAAAATGGGACAGAATATAAATCATCTGGAGCTTAATTCCCCAAATTGCAAAACTATATGCTCTTAATTAAGCAAATCCCTTACAAACTTGTGTGCTTCCATCGATTTCATTTCCCTTGTTATAACGTTCTTGATTGGACTCTGAACCTCAGCCACTGATCTAACAGCTGAAACTCTGAAAGGCAGGTGTTAAATCACACACAGCTTTTACTATCTTTGTGAAGGCTCAGGGGATGGCTGGGATGGACTGGCTCATGTTCTCTGCTGTATATGAGAAGCATTATCTGGAGTGGAAGGGCAATGTTGAGTGTGCATGGCACCTGAGAGAGTGCTCTGATGGCTTTTGCATCTCTGCTGCTTGTGGGGAGCAGACCTTGGAGACGTCCATCGGTTCAACCACACCTAAGTTTCCTCATGTGAGAAGGTAGTTTGTTCTTCACATGCAGGGGCTCAGGATTGAAATAGTGAGTATCTAAAGGACAAAGTAATCTTGCAGTGTAGCTTGATTCTCCTTGCCTGCCTTAAGCTTAGTCCTAATGAGTAGGCTGGCTATAGGACTTTGTTCCCTGCTTTGTTCCTCTTCTTCTTGATCTGTTTTCTGATAGTTGTTATGATTTCAGCAATGAGATGCTTCTGGCCAAGTGTTCATGCTTGGGGATGTCATGTCTGAGGTATTATCAGACATCTATAGAATCATAAGTCTAGATTCACTGCTTAGAAACTGGATTGTCAAATACAAAGGCCAAAAACATTGAGTTGTGTCCCTTCAAATTTCTAAAATAGTAAAACTTCACTTAAAAAATGATGCCTATTCAAAACTTTACTGATACATTTTGAATATCAAATATGTATGTATGTTATAGCTGTCTTCTGGACAGAATATTACTCAATGATAAACAAAATCACAAATACATGTGTTTTCCCTTTTCCTTGCAACCCAAAAGTTCATCTGTAATTGGTTTTATTGCACTACCAAGCAAGTTGGGCAGTTACCAGTGAGTATTTTAATATTTGATGTTTCTATCTGCATATCTTTCAGTGCAAGGTTCTTTTAAGGTCTTTTGGTGACTACTGTAATTGCATTTATAGGTCTGTTCCATTGATCATATGGATAACATTACTACTTTTAGCGTTGGTGGTAGTATAAAGCACTCCTGAATAAATGTGAAGTCTGTTTAATGTAATTCATAAATGTATTTCTATTTAATTTCAATTCTTCATGGAAATTTTTGTGACCTGTGCTTATGTTGTATTTTGTACTCTGCTGCAAATGCTAAAATTAAATAAGTAAAATAAAAGGGAAACCAATTGTAAAATATTAATATCTCAGAAGTACAGCTGGTGACATAACATTGTAAAACTAAAGAGTATCCAAAGTAAAAAATATTACAGAAAAAAAAAAAATCAAAGATTACATGAATAGAAGAAACATTTCACCTGCACCGTACTGGGCAACTGATCTCTAGAGCACAGAGAACTAAATGACCACGCTTTTTCTCTGGGTCATTTTTAAGCCTGTCCAATTCCCTGCTCTAGTTTGAAGCATGGCAGACTAGTTTGTGGTTTGGAGGGAGGGGAGAGAAGCATACAGTGCTTGACTGATCTTGGACCTTGGGCTTTCAGAGGATTTGCAGCTCTGCCCGCTGCAGTTCTCATCAAGTTCTCCTTTACAGGAAGACTTGTGATGAGGTCACCAGGAATCTCATCTGTCAGTACTGATGGTTAGATAAGCTTCTCTAGACAGCTACCAAGCTAGATAACAAGACTCTGTGTTGGTAGCAATAAAATGGTATATTTTATTCAAAAATCCTGCAACTTCCCCTCAAAAAACGGAGAAGTTATTGATTTCAGTATCTCTTTTGGGCTAGATTGGAAAGGAAATGTGATTTTGTAGAGAAATTTCCTTGCCTAAAATATATTAAGTTACAATACTTCTCCTGCTATAAATATAGTGCCTAGCCTAACAGCGGAGGAACATTACTCGCTTCTCTTGGAAGGGAATAGATTTAGAAAGGAGTAAAAATAAAGGCAGTCAAAACCGTAAGATGTTTAGTATCCAGAGTTCCAAATGTTAAAAACTATATCCTAGGATCAGTCTTAACAACAAAGTAGATTAATCTGCATTTTCCCCCCCTTTTCTTTTTAGAAAAGCTATTTGCAAATTCTGTCCATGAGTAATCTCTCATGTTTCCTAACACATACTTCTTTAGGTTATATCGAGGAGAAACTTTTTCATGGTGAGGGTAACAAAGCCCTGGAACAGGCTGCCCAGAAAGGTTGTGGAGTCTCCTTCTCTGGAGATGTTCAAAACCCACCTGGACACGCTCCTGTCTGACCTGCTCTAGGTGACCCTGCTCTGGCAGGGGGGTTGGACTAGATGATCTTTCGAGGTCCCTTCCAACCCTTAACATTGTGTGATTTTGTGTGACTGGAAATTTACAATTAAGAAAACCCCAAACATGCAAAGGTTTGGCCACCTCAAGGAACGGTTCACTGAAGAAAAGGAGATAACTTTTCAGACATACAATGTTTGCAATGACAAAGCTGCTTCAACTGTATTGAGGAGCTCAAGGGCAGGCAACCAGTTAGCTGCACCTTTAGAAGCTCGGAGACTTTTTGAAAGCATTTCTAGTTCTCAGAGGTGCTTACGCATTAAAGACTATTTATCCTAATTTTCAGGGAAATTCTAGATGTAGTGTATGGAATGGAACTGGGACAGGATTACAGGGTGTAAAGTATCACTAGTTGGGTATCCCTGACCTAATTAAAAGCAGGTTGGATCTTTGTAGACACGGCTAACTCAGGTGGTGAGTGTGGCAAAATTTCCACATTAATTAGTCCTGCCTCAAAATCACATTTGTGTAATGACTCGGCTTTCCTCTACTCTTCATACTCTATAGCATTGACACATGTGCACACTTTTTTTCACTTTTTAAAAAAGAATAATGGAAAAATATTGTGTAAACCTTCAAGGACTTTTGACATAAGCTGCAAAGCCCAGATAATCAGGGCTTTTCCTGAGGCTACATCAGTAGGTTAAGTTCAAAATGCTCCTGCTACAGCAGATATTACAGTAATTAAAACACTTGAATGAGTACTGCTGTGAATGTGTTTCAGAGGGCCCACAAAGTGCTAAATGCACACCAGTAACTATTTATAAAAACTATGCATTTGTTTTTGTCTGACTCAGTATAGGGCTCTCTGGACTTATTTGGAACCGGAGAAAAACGGATGGCAGAGCTGCGCTTTTTATTTCCGTCTAAGTAATGCGAGCAGATGGGAGTCAAGTTGATAATTCATTTTAATGATTTAGTCGGCTAATTTGTCTCAGGTTTGCTCATCCTCTTAACTTTTGTTCATGGTTTGAAGAACTTGCAAGTATTTTCCCTTTGTGCGGTAAAGGGGTAGTTGGGCCAGCCTGGTATTTCTCTGAATTTTGTCTCTAATACCAGCCATCACCAGCAGAGAATTCATTCTTTCCTGCAGTCACATTTGTCGAACCAGAGTTTAGTTGTCTGCTTTGTCTAATTGGCATTATAATTCACAGACAGCGTATTAGTGTTTCAATTTGCCATCTAAAATCATGGCAAAACACATATAACTATAATGGGCTGAAAGTTTTATATTTCAACAATTATATATTGTAATGCCTAACTAACAATGATTATTCTCTCAAAAGAGATCATTTACATGGGAAGAAACTGCCAATATTAAGTTGGATATTTTCCCGTAAGGGAAAGAAACCTTTGAAATTCATCCTTTCATCCAAAACCTCAAACCAGTATTCTGTCTGGCTCCTTTGTGGCCACCCCTTTCTTCCTTACTACGTTCAGTTTCCTTCCTCTCCATTCATTTAATTAAAGACTAGCTGTTAATCTTTCTTTTCTTCTGCTTTCCCTCCTGTTGCCCCTTTCTGCTGTCCCCATCCTTCTCTGGCTAGTCCAGTCTGATGATTCTTGATCAATCAGTCGATATGTAATTCTGCACCAGTCTCTATCTCTGCTTTGTTAGATACTCTACTCCTCTCTCTGTATTATTATACCTGTTCTTCTCTTTCTTCATTGAATATAAGATCTAGTTTTTCTTGAGCGGTTAGCATTATATGTGCTGGAGTGCTTTAGTCCAGCCTGATTTTGAAGAAAGTGATGAAGTCTTTCCTATTCCAGGAGATGTTCCTGTACAAAAAAAAGCCACTATCCAGTCAGTGTACTGACTTTTTCCCCCTTGTTTCTTCTTTCTTCATTACATCAGACTTTAAAGCCCTTTGAAAAGGAACCTCTTCTCTCGAGACCGCTCTCTTAGCACTGTGTGCATTTGTAATACTCCAGAAATTAATGTATATATAACCAAATATGAGGCTTATTTTTTCCTGAATTGACTCAGTCTTGCCAAAGGCTGTACACAGGAGGCAGAGTATAAAGATAAACATCTTTCAACCTACAGTGTGCCTCATCATTAAGGGAAGGACACGTTCCGAGTAATTGTTAACCTGTGCAGATAAACCCTTATGAATTTGAGTAGACGCTTGTATTTCCATTCAAAACCAAACACAAGGAAACTTGTCAAGTTGAAGTATGTGACCTGGAAAACAACCACGAATAACCGGTTTTTTTAAACAGTATTTAATCCACAGGAAATGTGGATTATCAGACTGACAGACGGAAAGTGAGATTTCCTATCTGCGTCTTTGGTCTGGCACAAACAGGTGTTTAATTCTTCTTTGGCAAGAAGTAGCTGTGATGACTATTAGATCTCTGTTCCCTGTGCTAAGAAGTCTTAACATTTTAATAGTGATGTGTCTGCCCACTCAGTAGGGAATCAGAGGAAACCACATAATCACCAGTTAAATCAGTAAAATCTTTTGGTTTTAAACAGGCAGGTGTGATATAGAACCACTTCCATGTGCTCGTGGACAGGCCGTGACAAAGTAGAAATAAATATATGCTTTCTCTATAACACATCTCCTAGCAGTTTGTCCTGATACCAGATGACATGTTCAGAGTGTCAACAGCTCTGCCTGATGCTGTCACGAAGGGGATGGAGAGTATTTCTACATGCTGTGCGAGAATGCTTTTAACTTTTGTAAATCAGTCTTTTCAAAAATGAATCAGAATGAAAACAACAACAAAAAAAGACGTAGTAAAAAGCAAGTGCTAGATATTAATTACATTTTGCACCATATTATAAAGATGATCTTTTGTCTCCTTTTAACAAGAAAGGAGCATTTTTGCAATTAATTTTTTTGGTTAGAATTCCCTTTCAGGAACTCTGCTTGAAAAACAAGCATTTATTGAAAGTTGAAGCATTTTTAGGTATGTTATTAGTATAACTGATTATCGTGATCTTTTTTACTTTAAGTGATATGAGCCAGATCTTTCCCATTGTTACCCTGTAGTCAGCCTGGAATAATGAATGCAGCTTTTTTCCTCTCACCTTACAATAACTGTGTGTGTATACGTTTCACTGAACCATGTGTATGTTTCATTGGAATACAACACAAATCTGATTTATTTTGGCTGGTAATTTTTTTTAGTACTTAAGAGTATTTCTTTGAAGTCTTTTATACATGGTTTCCTTCCTTTTTTCATTCCTTCCTTTCTTCTTTCCTTTTACCATTTTCTGGGGAAAAAAAAAAAAAAAAAAAAAAAAAAAACACCTCCCATATCCAGTCACTTGGTTATTTTTGTATTTCTAGTGGTGTTTCTGCCTTCATTAAAGTAATTGGAAAAGCAATAAATAATTTCAGATGCACAAGATGTGAAGTTGATGCTGAACTTCTGGAGTTTTTCTGACTCCTCAGTGGCCACTGCCAGGGTTGAGTCTTAACTAAACACCCAAGCAACTTGTTTTATTATTGACTTTTGTTCTGTGATGTTGATGTCTTACAGCTCTGTTGCAGGTGAGTAGAATGCACCTCACTCAAAAGAGAGAAGCAGCAATATATTTTATTGAGGTAAAGCAATAATTTCAGTGGAATTTAACAAAGTTTATCAGTGGTTTACTAAGGATCAATAAGTTTGATGGCAAGGTTCACCTTATTAATTACTGCATGGAGGAAACGTACAAAGGAAAATTGACATTGAATTAGAATGACTCACAAAAAGACTGGAAACACGGAGGGTAAAGAAGACCCTCCCATTGAGTCATGAGGTTCAGAGTGGACCCCCTTGCTTTTTAAATTCCTTATGGATCCTGGGTACAGCTAGGTCCAATCTTATTTCTAGACCTGGACAATGTTTCATGTCTTATGGAATCTATACAAAATTGATAATAATTAAGTAGCTACATGGATTAGTAATGTTTCATTAGTATTAATTCAGCGTGCTATCAGTCACTAAGGATCTGTTGTAAGGGCTTTCTCCACTTTGGGCAAGGAAGGATCTCTTAGCCTCATATAAGGGATCTTAAATCCTGAGAGGCATCCCTGCTCAAGGGGAGAGTCACCTGGCATGCAGTCCAGCTGCTGTTCAGGAGAACTTAAATTGGACTCATCTTGATGGTGAATTTATAGAGTGAAGTAGTTGGCTGCTAGTCAATAGTATAGACAAGATGGATGTCTTCATTTTAGCTCTGGTATCTTGTTCTGTACTTTGGTTATCTTGCATTTTGGGGCTTTGAAACCACCTTTCTAAATATTTTTTCTGAGGCACTTTCACTCCCTTGTACATGAACCAGGAGCTTTCCATCTAATAAGTTCACCACACGGCTTGAGACCTGTTGGTCCTTTGTCAGCCTGAACCAAAGCACAGCTAGGAGACAAGTGTATCCATCACAAACTCTCATAGACTAAAGGAGTTGAAATGTGGGTCATGTCACTGTTTTCTTCATGGCAACAGGAAAAGTGAAACCCAGGGAAAGCATCGTTAACTGAACAATACTAGACTAACTAATGAGAGCCAGTGTACCCGATTGGCTGTTCAATGGCTACTGAGAGGCCTGCTCTGAAAGGAAGAGCTTCAGGTTTGAAGAATGTTTCAGTGGTGTGTGAAGTTGCTGCAGTGTCTGTCCAGCAGCTTGTTCGGGAGAAGAAAGCTTTCTCAATATTATATAATTCCTTATTTTTTCTCATACGTGGTCCTAAATCAGAAAATATATTGTTAATTGTTATGACTTGTAAAATCCTGATTTTCTTTCTGTTTGGTAAATACTTCTTTTCTTATGTAGGACATATCAGAACCCAATACCTCCAAGTTCACAACAGAGATGACACTCATATTTCTGTTGGCATTTTAGACTCGAGTTAATTAACATTTTTATAGGAGCAATAATTAACATTTTATGAAATGGATTCTCTCATCCCTTGAACCTACTTTGGCTTCACTTCATACTGGAACATATAGAGGGGTAATGTTACAAAATGCTAATGTTCAGTTTGGGTCTAAGGGCAAAATGAACTTCATAAACATTGCTGAATTGCAGTAATAGCACAGAGATCCATTTGTAGGAAAAGAAATGGCAGCAAGCCCTTAGCAGAAGAAGACCAAGGTTCTGAGCTAACACTGAGTAATAATTATTCTATAAATGTTATTCTCTTTGCTGTTATGCTGACTAATACTGTCTTAGTGATGTGACAATCCCTCAACTGTCTGTACCTGTGTTGTTTTGTATTTAAATGGTAAGCAGGTAAGGGCAGACCTCTGCGGTCTTGTGGCACTCCTAGCAAAATGAGGATTTCAGCAAAATTTTAGTTGTAATAAATGGTCCATCAGATCATATGAGGACATACCTAGGGAATCACGATGTTTTAATGCCATGCCTAGACTAGCTGCTATCAGTAGCCCTCCAAAGTCTGCTTTCTTTCTGCATGCAATAGCACTTTTGACAACTGCAGACACAGATTTCCATCAGTAGAAGCAACGTGCATATTAATGCCTTTTAAGACAACATTATATGGAAAATGCAATAAGGTAGATATCTGTTATATTTGTTTCAGTTTCTGCAGTGCCTGTTCCTTGCATGAAAGTTTTTTTCCATGTAGGGTGCCCCATTAATTTAAAAATGATCAATTATTGTCTGTTGTTGAAGAATGATGTCGAGGCTGTAACCTAGATGAAATACTTAGTTTCCTGTATCAAAATACGGGAGAAATGAGACCAAAAGATCTATCAAAGTCCAGACATACTGTGTTCCTAATGTTTTTATGACCCAAATAACATAGGATTTTTGAAGATTTCCATTCATAGAGATGCATACTTACAGCTATTTTCTCTTAAATGTTCTTATCAATACAGTATTCCAGTGCCAGTTCTTCAGGTTTACTTGGGATGAGTGATCTGATGAACATGTTGTGCAATAGATCTTTCCTTGACACAAGTGGAAGAGGTATCTCATTAAGGAAAGAGCTTTTTTTTTTTTTCAACTTAGAGATGTAAAAAATAATTTAAGTTAAAATCTTGCAAATTTAATCTGAAAAATACCCATTCAAGGTTTATCTACTAAAAATTGAAGTCCTTCCTCTTATATTTCCGGAAGCTTAGAGAAATAACAGAGAATTTCTCAGCTACGTTGAGTTTTGCAGCAAATGTCTCTTGCAGTCTGTTTTACCTGTCTCCTGATGCTTTTTGAAGTAGCAGGAAGCCTATGTGCCTAGAAAAATGTGCAGGCTGTGGCACGGTGGAAAACAGTGTTATCTGTATTATCTGCTAGAGAGATCACATAGAATAGAGCATTATGTCATTTACTGTGCATGGGTTTAAGGCACTTTCTTGGCTCCAGCTGGGTAGGACAAATGTTTTCTTTCAAAGTCTTCTTACCTAAGAAATCCCAAGGCAATTAGATGGGACTGCAAAGAAAGGCAAATGCAATATATGATCTTGTTTCTAGTCAAAATGTTGTGGACTGAAAATCAATGTTGTTTCTCCAACATTATTTCATGTGCAAACGTCATATAACTTTTTAGCTGAAAAAAAAAAAGTTATAGGTGTGATTGCTGATCGTACTGGGATAAATCACTGGTTCACAGAATTGATGAGCAACTAAAAATTTCAAGTGTCAATCTCTTTAATCTTCTTCACCTGAGTTGTAATGTCATCTTAAAATGTAGCTTTTTAATGCTCAACCTTCGACAGACAAGGTAGTGCCAGAAGTAAATATGTCAATGCCAACAATGAGGAACAGCACACATTTTGAGAAGTTAAATCTTTTGCACAGTAAAGTGAAAATGCTACAAGTCACAAACAATTAAAAAAAAAAAAAGTTCAAGGAAGCAAAAGACAGCCTTTTCTAATAGTCTAATGAGGCCTAATGAATTTTCTAGATGTCTCTCTGCAATCTAGGATAACAATCTTAATGGCTTGCCAGCAAGTAATAATATAAATGAAAATCTAGTAGTTTTTCTACATCTTGTCACGGCAGAAGAAAGATGTAAAGCCATGTTTATGTAGGTTGAAGTTATCAACGCACACCTATTTCAAGATCTGGAATTGTAAAATCCAGGAGCAATTGAAAAGATACACTACACACAGTTTTCCTGTTTTGATTTAATCTTTTAGCACTATTGTAATGCCTAGCATTAGGTTACAATACAAGAATAAAGAAGATCAATTTACTTACATTAACATCTTTATAGACTTCCTCTGCAAAGTCTATTTTCTCGGGAGAGTAAACACTAGTAGCAGAGCTGGCCTACATGTCCATTGTTGTTGTAGCTGTTCACAGTCTGCCAGCTAGAATCTTTCTCAAAAAAAAAATTTCTGTTCTGCAACTTCCTCAGTAGATTCCATAAAGTAGGAATTATTAAAATTACTTCAGCATTTCAGTGGGGCAAATAATAGTTCTCCTATTTAATCTCCAGCTTGTGATTATAGTTTGAGGACTTGCCGTATGTATTGAAGGATGATTAAGTGCTTTTTATGAGATCGGCCCTGATACATACATTACTTTGCCAATTTAATGCTGGTACAAGAGGGTGCTCCAGCCACTTGCCATTGTGACTGGTGTACAGGTTGTCTGAGCTCAAATGGCCCACGGGACAATGGATAAGGATGTTGATATGAGTGGCTCTACTAAACACGTTTAAAAGTGTGGTATCCATGTTACGTTGTCATTCACCAGACCGTAGGATTAGATCTAGGATACCTGACAATGGAAGAAGCCAATCACAAATTGTCTCCAGATGGAAGGTCTGGAGGCATTGCCTGAGATATTTATAAATCATATAGAAAGTATGTGATAAACATGGGCCTTATTCTCTTATTTCCCACATTTCAGGTTAGAGCTTCTCTCAAGAATGCAGAATGGTAGCCTTGTCATTGTTGTTACTGTACTGTGAATTCATTGGAAATGACAGCATTGCAAGAGCTGTAAATTCATTAATAATGTCCCTTTCAATCAGTAGAAGAATAAAGTCAACCGGAAGAAGTGTATATCCCTGTGTTTATTCCTGTGTTTTTAGTCTGTCTGAATAAATAAAGAATATTGTCATCACACAGTTTTCAGGGAACCACAGGAAGTGGAAGGGTCCTTTGGAAGTCACCTGATTCATATCCTTGACATCTTTCCGACAGTAGATCAGCTCAGCTGTGGCTTCATCCTTCCAAGTCTTGAAAATTTCCAAGATGGATATTCATCAAATCTGAACCTGGTTTAGTGCTACACTACGCTCCTAGTAAAGAAGGTTTTACCTATGTCCTATCTTAATGAATTTTCCATATTCTGTGCTGAACAGTATCTCAAGTTGCAAGATCCAGACTCGATGGATTATCATTCATCAAAAATGAGGGTAACATCTAGAGAAGCTCATTAGGAGTATCTGCTGACTGGTCAGCAGTGGATTTCCTTATGTGTCCTGTTGGCCCCAGTGGTATTTCTGGAGTGTGAAGTAAAGATCAGATAGGAACGAGATTTTCTTTCTAAACAAAGAATATATAATAAATTTTCTTCAAGCCTTATTTTCATATCACTACTGCACCAATTCTTATGCTGAGAGGGAGAGTGCAAAGCACAAATACAGTGTGGATACATGCCTGGGGCTTAGTGAGAATCGATGATGTGATTACATCTTTGCACAGACAGTTTTAGATTTGCTATTCATGGGGATCAGTTTGAAGTGTATTGTTGACATCTGAGCAGTGTTTCATAGGATTCACGTGCTTAAGACATTCCTAGAATCAATGGGGGAGATGATGTGCTTGTTCATAATTGCCCTGTGCTTATTTTATGGGGTGGGATTTAGTTTAGCTAGCATTGTAAAGCCATATTAACTTTGAAAGAAGCCTTCAGTTTTTTGTAAGTAGATGTGAAAATGCATACACACGTATGTGCATGAACAGACTCAGCAGTTAGCATTAATCAACGTGCATTTTCCAGATTTACTGTACTTACCTGATGTTTATAAAAAGGCAGATATACACCACAGAATCCCTCAGGTTGGAAAAGACCCTTGGGATTATCATGTCCAACCATTAGCCCTACTCTACAAGTTCACCCCTAGATCATATACATGTGTTTGTAGTACGTTTCTTCATCTATGACTCTGACCATTTGTCTGTCATTTCACTGTAATCTGTCATTTGCTAAGATTAACTGCTAATAACTTAGATAAATAAAAAAGACACAGTTCTTCCCCACAGTAAATCTGTAAACTGAATGGACTTGAATCTAAAAATCACTTGTAAAGTTTGGGGGAGAAACCACATTGCTTTGGTTTTATAGGTCTATTTCTTACTGTGTCTGTGACTTAGTAGTCTTTTAAGTGGCATGTGTTGTTCAATAAGTGCATGTTTATTATATAGTTGGCTATTACCCTGGCAGCTAAGGAAGCTCTCCCTTTTGTCCCTTTATGGAAGTTAGAGCAATACCAGTAACACTTCTCACTTCATTAAATCTAGATATGCCTTAATGGTTTTTAAAGCCATGCATCTAGTAATAGTAGTAATGTTACAGTGCATGTTACACCTTGTTGCTAGTTAACTGTAGAACGAATGTAGCTCCATGTACAATTACATTTCGTAATTTGAACATAGTTTTAATTTTTAGATAAATTCCCTGATCAAATTAAATAATTTATAGTAAATAATGCCAGGAGCCCATAAACCAGATCAGCCTACTGGCGGTAATGTGTTTGGGGGATTTCTTGGTTTCTTCCTTTCAAAGGAATGGAGAGAGAGAGCATATTGTATTTGCCGAAAATATTGTGAATTGATGAAGGACACTACTAACAGGGAAGAAACCCAATGTGTTATTTCTTTTATTTCCTTCCTTTTAAAGAAAAAAAAGAACAAAAAAAGAAAAAGCCATATTAGCTATTTGTTTTTTAAAGAGATAAAAACCTCACTTTTTCTTCTGGTGATTATTTTTCTATTCATCTAAGCTGATTTTACAAAATTACAGAGCAAACACTATTAGAAAGGCATCTTTTTTTAGTGTTCTTAGACTTTGAATTTGAAGATTCCTAAAGGAGTGCCTGTGCTATATTTTAAAGTACTTCATAATATCCATAGGACATCGAGAGAAAAAAAAATGCGTTTTCAAACTGATGGATTAAGAGGAAATAATGAATGCATCCTGCTTAGAACAAATGCCTACCATAAGGGGTTGCAGGCATATTGCAAGGACTGCTGTCCTACCCAGGTGTATCAGAATAACTACAAGATTCTCCTGTTTATCTGTCTCCAGGTAAATGAATAAAATTAACTCTTGACTTATTTCCTTCATAGGTTTTGCAGATGGATTGTCTGCTTTGCATAAATTAAATAATTCTTCAAGAATTTCAAGCTTGAGTCACAGGATATAGCATCAGGAAGCTTATTCTTGGGATCTTATATATGCCCATCAGTACTTCAGAAGAATCCAAATACCATTTGCTTCAAGGGCAAGAACTGTCTCACACAGTGAAAAAATGGTTGAAAGTAAGAGGAGAAAAGGGATCCCAGTTAGACAGTGGAAAATTGACTTGGTAAATTGAATTTATGTGGAGGTGATTTCTTAAATTAAGAAGTGGCCTGTTAGGATTGATGTGAAAACCCTGATACACAATTATTTTTACTCATTTAAGCAAGATAAAACTCTCCCTGGAAACTATTTTTTAGTCCTAGTGTAGTCATTAGTATGTGTCATATTTCTACTGCAACAGGCTACTTAAAATACAGCTTTATTTATAGGTATCTTATCTTGTCTTTCATTACTATCTCCAAATCTCTCTGAATGTTACGGAGATGAGTCCAAAGAAGCCAGCTACCTGTGCAGTGGTTTTGACATACTCTTGCAGCTGCTGTGCTTTGTGTGGAGGTATAGAGGTTGTTACTTTCCATTGTTTCTAGTTGCATTTTAAAGAAAATGTTTTATTTCTCTGCATTGCATAGACTATACCATTTCCCTGCCTTCCTACAGATTGTGTGGGAACACCGCTGTAAAGAAATGAAACAACTTCTTTTTTCTTTCCCTTATGAGGTAACTCTTGAGCAACTCTGGTATCATCCCTGGTATGGCATCAGGGTGCCATACATGGGAGGCACTGCCCCAGCACGTGCTGATTAAACTCCAGACCAAGCAAACCTGGGTTTAAACACAGGTCATATAAAATGTTTGCTGTCTGTTATCAGCCATCCAAGAACATTGACATTTATCCTGCCACGCTTTGGGGCACTGAATCCTCAAGAATCGCTGTTGTGGGGAGGGGAGGAAGAAGTTTATGCTACTGAGTATTACAGCACGGCTCTGAGAGCAAAGTTGCTTGATGGTAAGATACAAAATAGTGGTTGAATTAACCTGCTAAGATGATAATAGTCAGAGTGACTCATCGATGTACATTTCTGGGGTTTGCTCTGAAAGCCTCTTCCCAATAGCTGTTCTGCCTGCTGTCTTGAAGCAAATTGGTGGTTAGTGTTGTTATTTTCATAAAAAGATACAATATTTTTAATATTACTTTCAAAGAGCAAGAAATTGAGAAAATTGAATATTCAATGGGAAGTAAACAAGCCTTTACAATACGGAAATGGATACCAGTGCCTTGCCTGTATTTGATCCCTGAAGCCTTCTGTCTGGAGATGTGGTTAACATACTGTTAACTACTGCTGTTTACCAATGGAGTGGTCTTTTTAACTGCATTTCCTGCACTGACCTCACGTTTTCTTTCACCATTTCTAATTTATGAGCCATTAAAGAGGTTGTTTGATGTAGATGCAGCACAGAACAGAGTAACTGCCATAGTAAAACACAGATTTTTGGCAGTGTCAATCAAGTTATGTTTTCTGCATAGTAATGTCAGTTTTAATGATATCTCAGAGAAATTGTTTAACTCACTACTGTGGAGGCCAAATAACCTTACAGCTAAGATGCAGGTAATTGTGTTGAAAATCAGAACTTAAATTCTCATCATCTGTCAAGAGATGGGTTGTGACTGTGCAAGTTATGTGCCTCTGATGAAAAAAACTTTTCAAACTCTAGCTGTTGTCTTGATCCTGACATTCCCATCAGAGATGGGAATTACCAGAGGACTTCCTCACTAATACACAACAGCAGCTTATCAAAATCAAGACCATTTGCTAGCAACCAACAGTATTTAATAGGACGTTCAAGCCCAAGGTAGTGTTTTGATAGAAGAAAGAGGTGGACAGAAGAGTGCAAGTGGACAATCACCTCACAGGGATGACCCTGGCTGCATCTGCTTCCTAACACAAGCAGCAACTTGCACCTACACCAGCTGGTTACCAAGTAAGCAGTTGCTAGTTTAGGCTTGATCTATTTGTTAATGGTGCAAGACAAAGTGCCAGGTCTTGTTCTTGGGTCACGACAAAGCCATACAAAACTGCAGTCTTGGGGAAGTGTGGCTGGAAAACTGCCCAGCGGAAAAGAACCCGGAGGTATTGGTTGATAGCCAGCTGCATATGAGCCAGTAGTGTGTCCAGGTGGCAAGAAGGCCAACAGCATCCTGGCTTGCATCAGAAATAGTGTGGTCAGCAGGACTAGGGAAGTGATTGTACCCCTGTACTTGGCACTGGTGAGGCAACACCTCCAGTACTGTGTTTAGTCACTTTGAGAAGGACATTGAGGTGCTGGGGTGTGTCCAAGGAAGGGCAACTAAGCTGGTGAAGGATCTATAGAAGAAGTCTTATGAGTGTCAAGCTTTGGAACAGGCTGCCCAGGGAAGTGGTGGAGTCACCATCCCTAGATGTATTCAAAGGATATGTAGATGTGATGCTGAGGGACATGGCTTAGTGGTGGACTTGGTAGTGCTGGGTTAACAGTTGGACTTGATGGTGTTAAAGATGTTTTCCAGCCAGAACGATTCTATGATTCTAGGATTCTATTCATAATTAATGTGTCAGATTTGTAACTGTAGGCTTTGGGGAAGTGAAGGCCCATAGGTTTCAATCAAGAAGAAAATATTTTCACTTTCTTAATGCTTATATTATGACATGATGTTAAAAAATGTGTAAAAAGATTCACATTAAAACCTGCCTACACCACTCCAATCTATGAAAAAATTACTAGCAATAAAAATATGTCTTAAGAGGGAGCTTATATTAATATTTCTTTTTTATGCACTACATAAGCATAGATACTTTCATTGTACCATCTGAAGATACAATTACTATCTTTAATTTACTGTGTGACTCGTTCCTCTTTTACATATTACTTCTTTAAAAATTATAGCTCAAGTGATAATGAAAGGAAAAAAGTAAACAACCCCTTAAAATATTATGTGGTGCCTGAATAAACCAAAGCTAAGGATTCCTTTTTTCACTGTCCCATGAAGATCATAGTGTGTCTCAAGGATGAGTCACTCCTTAAAGTATTGTTTCAGCAGAGGACCAGTGGGAAAGGTGCTACAAATATTCTGCCTCGATTCTGCAAGATTTCTCTAAATCAATCTCTTGTCAATCCAGAGATGATGTAGGTTCCTGTACCTTTATACAGTGCTCACTTCTCTTCAAAAGACCAACTTAGATAGCTGTATGAGATTAAAACAGTGCTGGGGCTTCCTAACTCACCTGGCCTTGGCTATTGCAGAACTCTGTGAAGGTCACCATCGCTGTCCTACCAGATTAATGCAGCCAAGGCTTGCTGGCAGCAACCATTGCCCTGAGCTGCAGAGGGGAAGATTGTAACAAATCCCACCTACAAAAACACTGAGCGGCCTGCTCGCAGGGAGATAGCGTTTATCATCCTGTTTGGTAAGAGGTTGAAAAGTGAGGTATGGTGCTTTGAACTTATTTTTTTCCTAAGTGTTCTAACGATCTCTCTATGGTCCAACTTTTTTTATTAATCTTTCTAAGCTTTTACATAACTTTTGCATTTGCTGCTTTTCAGCTGCAGAGAGTATATTCTTTGGCATGTAAATCTAGCTCTCAAAATTCAGGCACATACAGCTTCATGCATCAGCTGGTCCATGAAGTGTACATTAGCTTTGTGCACACTGAAGTCATTGGCAAAGTGTTGATTTATTATTTATTGAGGCAGTAATGGCCAGCAGTTTTAAATAGACCTTCAATCTGCATTGCTTAATATGCCTCGGAAAAGAATCTTTGCCATCTGAATTGCTGTAATGTATTTCAAGCATCTTTTCCTATGTATCCTTCATATGAAAAAAACAAGTGCTCAGCAATACATATTGCATAATACCAATGTATATAAAATACAGTATATTGTAATTTCTTTGCTGAGAGACTAGCTCCCTGATAATTGCTGCAAAGGACTCCATTCTGATTGGGTTTATTCTCAATAAACTTGATCTTTCCACTCATATTTTTCTGCACCCTAGGTATCCTAATTATGCTTTTCTGCTAATAGAAGTTGATTCTTTTTTTTGTTTTATGCTGTCTGTTTCATTGTACTTACTCTTTTATTACTTTTGAACAAACTATAACACAGACAGTTTGCCATCTGTTATGATATTTTTCTTAGAAAAACATTTTTTCTTTATAATTTGCTAAGTGCTCTTACTTTCTGCTAGGAAACTTCCATTATTTTATGTATCTGTTTCAAGCCTGAGAAAAGGGTCCCTTTCCCTTTCCCTTTCCCTTTCCCTTTCCCTTTCCCTTTCCCTACTGTGTTTATGTGTAGAAATTGTCCTTCTTTTTCAGCTGTTCAGCTGAATTGTGCTCTCTTTGCCATGTTTCCAACCCTCTTGACAACCTGTAATATGTGACAGAGCAAGGTGAATGGGCAGAAGTTTCAGATTCTTATAGTCCATCCAGTATTTGTCATGCTTTGAATGGAATTAGCAGTTGTGGTGCAGTGATTATTAAAAGAAAAATCCCAACCCCCCCCCCCC
>JANVCC010000319.1:6646580-6671575 GCA_025345505.1 Todiramphus chloris collaris
ATTAATGTTCTTTTTTTTTAGGGGAAAAACTCCAAATATCACACCTATTTGTCCTTTTTATTTTTTTTTTTCATTATAATATTAAACATACATGCTTTTATATGCTTTTAGGCTAAATTCTTTCACCAAAGAGTACAGGACTGAACTCTCCATGTAAGTGCCCCTAGACCTGCCTCAAAGCCTGCAATACTACTTTACAGAAGTAAACCTCTCTTCTGTTGCAAATTAGGGAGTTAAAGCACTCGGAGAATACAAATCTTAGTGGTTTCTCGAGTGAGAGGGCATTGCATTGCCCAGGCTTCCTTCAGGACAGTTCTGTTTGTAAGTTAGGTAGCAGTTGTAACCAACAGACTTACGCAAGTGTCCGAACACAAGCTGCAGTCCCAAAAAGCAGCTTATTGGCTGGAATTTGGAGATGTTCTTAGCTTACCAGAATGTTTTAAGAAATAGAGAATAAGGAAATTGGTCAGTTTTGCTGTTGACAATCTGGCTACTGAGAACTAATGCTAATTTTTGCTAGTTTTTACAGCACATTTCAGCAGAGCACGGTATGCACTCAGGTGCTAGTGAACTATATTCTACGTCCCATGGCTGTTGTGCAGAGTACAATTTGTTATCCTCATTTTACAGATGGGAAGGCTGAAGTGTGGAGTGCCAACAGCAAATGAGTCCCACAGTGCTGTAGCCAAGAAGAGAGCCCGGACCTCTTGAGTCACGTCTGTGCTTTCATTTTGACACGCGGCGATCGGTACGTCGTGTTTCTGTCACTGATTTAAGCGACAGCACAGCTATGAATATCTGGCGTGGTGGAGCTGAGCTTCTCTGCGCTTTCTGCTTAGCTGCTTCTTTGAATTATTATCCAGAGCCATCAAAGGTGTTTGTAGTTGTTGCGGAGAAACCCAACAAAAGGCACGGATATTTTAATTCCTGTTGTGAGAATGTTCGCAGCTGTTAAATGTTTTTGAGCCTTCCTGGGAAACATTTAAATTTGGTTGGCTGCTGAGTGCTTGCCGTTATGATTATCAAACACTTTGTCATTTAAAGTCAATTGATAAAGAAGTTGCTTTGCTGAGCATGGCTTTTAATAGAGACCAGGGCTACAAAACATTCCTCTCTTTACCTCTCTTCTCTGTTTGTAGGGGGCATTCTCCACGGAGGCAAAGCTCTGGTGAGGAATAATATCCGAGCGTGCAAGCACTAGGTGGCACGAGTCATTTTATGGGCACTTCAGTATTTCAGCTAACTCCATCTGTTCAGTACACTAATTACAAATTCAGCCACAAACACTGTTTAGAGGCACATCATAAAAAGTTAGCTGGAAGTGATTTCTATCCATGTATACTGTATGTTCTATTTTCTGCACACCATGCAGCTGTTATATTTGATGATTGTTCCAGGCTCAAATCAGGGGAAAACAGTGATTTTTTTCCTAAGGCAGCTTACTGGAATAAGCGCCATGTTTTGCGTGATTATACAAAGACATGGGGTCACCACATTTGGGGTACTGTTAGAGGGACACAACTGAAAAGGAGAATGGAATTAATACTTACTTGAAAACATCCAAGGCCTAGATAGTTTTATATAAACACATTTTATAAGGCGTGTCTTGCTTTTCAGTATGCCTCTGCTACGTGGCTCTAGCAGTCTCCCTGTTGGTTTCCTAGATGTCCTGGATCACATTCAGATGCATTTAGTCCTTCCTGTGGATACTGCAGGGCCTCTGGGTACCCAGTGTAAGACTGGGCTGTTGGGCACAGGTAGTGAAGAGCCCAGGCACCAGCTCACTTTTACACTTGAAAGTTCATGAGGATGATGTTTTTCCTTTCCCATACACAAGTGATGTGCATGCCCCCTTTTCTTCTGCCAAATATTGCATGAGACTTCGAAATATAGGACTCCCATCTCTTAGGTGAAGGTCTCTACTGCTCATTTATGTGGTATTCCAGAGTACAGCTTCCTAGATGTCTCTTAAGTTTTTTAACTTGAAGACATTCCCAGGCCCAGTCAACATTGAAATGTTCCATGTCTAAAGTGAAAATATTAACTTCAGAGGGGGAAGGTGGTACAGGCACTTCAACACACACTGTTCAAAAGTTATCAGGTGAGTCGATGGTTGAACTTGTCATTTCCCATCCCCTGATTCACAAAAATTTCATTAGTTATGTGTCCTTTAAAAAGGTTGAGGTTTTATAAGGGCACTAGACTCCAGCTTGCATTGCATCCCCTGCTTTCTTTCCTGACACTTGCTTCTAAGGCTATAATGTTTTGTGACACCTTATTTACTCTGTTGCGCAACATATCGCTATTTTAAGTTCACAGTATCCCTGCAAAGATGTCAATTTAAACATGTGCTTGCAGTATTCCGTGAACATTTTTTGCACATCTGCAGGTTGATCCATTATATTGTCATCCAAGTGTGCAACGAACACATCTCACTGTAAGAAATTAACTTTTATCTTGGAAAGAAGTAGTTATTGGATTAATTGCATTTGGGTGAGCTAAAAGAATCTCAAATGTTGAAACAGATTTTCTTATGAAATGGGAAGGCTTCTCTTGGATACCTGAAAAATTCTATCTTCCATTTATTATTAATTGAAATTGGCTCTGTACCAACTACCAGGAGTTGGTACACAAGGCAGTTTGAGTTTGAGCATGGGTACTTATCTGGAATTATGTTCCAAAAGGCAAAATGGCAAAAAAATGCTTTATATAGAAATAAGTTGAGAAATGGTTTTGTATGTCAGAAAAGTTTTACAAACATTAAGAGAAATCAATTGAAAGGGGGAAAGCTGAAATAGAGCTGGCAAATAAAACATTAGTGTGCTAGAATTTGAGGGAAGTACCTAATGACTTTTTGGGGTTTTCTGCACTGGCACGTATGTAAGTAACCTGGATTTCCAAAGAGCCTGATGGCTTCAGCAAGAGCTACTCTCTAGGGCTGTGCAAAGTTAACCTAATAAGGACACATCTTGAAGTATTCTTCCTTCATCCTTTCATAGATTGTAGCCATCATCTTCCTTCGCACTTGTGGTTTATACAAATTCCTCTATCCTCACATTCAAAACCACCAAATAGGAAAATGTTGAGAGCTGGAAGAAAAGGACAGAAAAAAACCAGAAAACTTTCAGAGGAAACAAATTTTGCCTCATTTCTGTTCCCCAAATAATTTTCCAAGTCAGTCTGCTGCCAAGGAACATATGTCAATTTGCTTTTTAAACTTCTAAACATTAGATCTCATATTTATAGGTCAAAGATTCTGAATCTAAGGTCAAGTAGATACTGGTTCATACCATCTATGTGTCTATGTTTAAGCTCAATGGACTAAACTTTCCAAAGAAAGACCTGTGGTCGTTTAGGGACTGGAAGTGAATCTATGCCCCAAATCCATATATTGTGGAAAAGCTTATGGAGTTTGTTATGATGATAACAAAGTAGAAGTTAGAGATACAGCTGTGGTGGGGATATCAGGACCATGCTCACGTGCATATGCAACGTGCATCAATATCTCTTCCCTCAGCAGTCCAGGTACTTGCCAGCTATTCTCTGCACTGATGAAACAATGGGCTGACTTGAGACAACGTGATTGATTAAACTTCTGGCTGACTTTGTGCGGAGCTGTGACTAATTGTTCTTCAGGTGGGAATTTCAGACAGTCCTGTAGATTCACCCAGGCATCTCCTGCTGTCCACAGGCCAACTGACAGGCATTATTTATACGCTTAAATGTGCTAATTAACATCCTGAGTTGAGGAACTAGCTGTTGCAGAGACTTTTCCCAGGCAGTTCCTGACATAGATTGACCAAATATATTGTAAACAGGAAAGCTGCTTGTTAACACCCTGCAGAAACTGCTTCTGCAGATGCAGAAATGCTCGCATGGAATTCTCCTTTGCATACTGAAAATGACAATTTGTTTGTAGTTTAAGATAATGAAGAGAAATGGATCATGAATGCACTGGAGTGGTCATGTAGGACCACAGCTCAGATGGTTTATAAAAACATACTACAGCTGACAGTTCAGGAAGTCTGTCTGGCCTTAAAGGACCCTTAAAGGGGACTCCCATCACTACCTTTACAGTCACTGACCACCCTGTTGGAGAGTTGATTCCCCACCTGAGTATCATCCTAATCAAAATATGGGTTTGGGTTTTTTCCATTGTTTGGAGGGTTTTTTTGTTTGGCCGGGTTTTTTTTTTATTATTATTTATTTTGGTTTTGTTGGCTTTTTTTGGAGGGGGGTGGGGGTTGTGTGTTGGGGTCTTTTTTCAAACATTCTGTCTGCAATTACCTGTGCAATAGTATGTTCCCCTGACCTCCTTCCAAATTCTTGCTGGGGTGAAACACAGTCATTTACCTTCTCCTTTGCCTATGCTTTGATTAATGTAGGAAAGCAATCTCAGCTTGAAGCTAGAAGAAGTCAAAGTGCTCCTCCATGAGTACTGATGTGCAGATAAACAAGAAATAGGATTCTGAGATATGCTGCAGAGCATAATTGCTTCCACAGCATCAATTCTCTCTAAAGGTACATGTAACGTCCATGAAGAGAGAAAGACAAGGTATTTGCACAGGATGGCTCAGATAAATGGATATATAGCTTGCTTAGTAAGATCAGCACAGGATAACTCCTACTGCTAAAGCAATAGTTAACATTTGGAGAAGGATGAGGATGGGCAGAGGGGAGAAATAGTCTTGTTGACAATAGATGGAAAAGGAAAAAGTCTCCTTGAGACAGCAAAATGTGGTTTTGCCTGCTGCTGGGAGAGCATGGAGCATGGGCTGGCAATCTCTGAATCCAAGTGCCTCGTTAAAGTGGCTGAAATGATGTGAGTTGAACCAATGCCTTATTTACGTTAAGTTCATATCCCATCCTGAGGCAAATGACACTATCTTCCCTCCCTTGCAATCCACCAGCTTGTGTCAGGGAAACCTGAAGAGCCTCCACCTACATGAGGCGGGTGATGTGGGAGGAATCTTCAGATCCCAAAGAAGGACAATTTGTTTAGGAAAGTAATAGTAATCTATTACTAGTAATAGTAATCTATTAAGAAACTAATTTTGAGGTGTGCTTGCATGTCCATGGTTTAATTTGTCTGCCCATGTCATCTTACTTTCAAATATTTCAAAATTTCAAGAAAGGAAAAAAACAATGTCATATGACCAAAATCAGTCAGTAGTGAACTGCCAAAAGATGACATTTCATGGATGATCATAAGATGGTGTTTATATTAATAAACTACTTGGAAGATATTTACTCAGCATGTATGTCTCCAGAAGTCAGAATTGATTTATTAATCATATGGAAATAGAAGAGCTACATTTACACTGTATAGTATAGTTAGACCAGCTTTAATATAAACACTAACTTCTAAGATGTTTTAGAAGAGCTGTATTATGAAAAATGAGGAAAAAAAATCTCTTAGAGTGATTGCTCTTCTTGTAGGCAAAAGAAGAGTAGGATTTCAGGTTAAATGTTGTAATAATGCCCAGTCTGGCCCCAGTGCCATAATTACAGTAATCAAACACTATTTATTTATACCATGCCTCTTTTGCACTGGTCTCATGCATACTAAATATTTACAATTCAATCTGCATTTTATAGCTTCACATTGGCAGCAGCTTTTTAAAATATTTAATAAACTGCTCCACTTAGCAGCTTATATATCATTTGAGAATAATGCGATAGCAATCCTGGCAAGTTGTACCACCTCCTAGGGCACTTCTTCATTCCAGAACAAACCTGACTGTTATTACTGTCATCAGTTTTACAATCTTATATGACATTTGAGATCCCGTTGAACCGTGTTACCCACAGCAGTGGGTTCCCAGTTTGAGATCCTTGTTCTGATATGCTTGAGCATGGTATGGAAAATAGCTCTTTGGTCTGATTCATGATTATTATTCTTTTTCTTAAGCAAATGTGGACCATGATTTTATCAGAAGAGATAGGCCCAGTCTTACACCTGAGCTGTATATTTAAAATAAGATTCAGCAATGTCTCAGTGTAGATTCTCTTGAGACTTAGCTTTGCATGCAGAACCTTGAGCTTTGCAAAATGTAGAGACATTATTAATTGAGCAATTACAATAATAAATTTTAACCAGAAGGAAGCATTTGCTAAACTCTTGAATCCCATTAGATTGCTCACTCTTAATCATTTCTTTTCTAAGGCTGCAGCATGGATTCAAACATGCAGAGGGACGCAGCACCATATGCAGTAATCTGACAGCACAAAGACACTCGTCCACAACAGCTGAGTTGTAAGACTGGAAAATCATCCAACTCTCAGTACTTGCTAAATGACTGAGCATTTGACTACTGGTCCCTAGGAAGAAAGAAAAAAAACCAACACCACCAAAGAAAAAAAAGAGGGTGGGGAAAGACTACCCAGAAAAGGCATGTGGAAATCAGCTGCAGCCTTTAATTTGCTGGAAGTAGAAATGATAATGCTTGTGCAGTGTCAGCTCTCCAGTTTTCTAAGTGAGCTTTTGCAGCTGTGAATTGCTGTTGCCCTGAAACCAAATCAAAATGCAATGTTTCTTTTGGAAAAGGTCAAATCTCTGCAGAAATCCATGGTCCTCTGCCTGCTCGGGAGAGGAGGGGTTGAGGCTGCAGGTAATTTGTGCTTATCAGGCTGTGGAGGAAGGGGTCTTGAAATGTAGAATAATAATAATGAAAACCAGAATTGTGGACTTTTAAAAAGTAAATAGGCTTAGTGGAGAGATTCTTAGACATGTTTAAAGTTCTGCTTTTTTACCTCTAAAAGATTATTTTGCTTCTGGCTCTTTTAAATAAGTCATGTTGAATATTTAATGATGTTTCTTAATAATATCCACATTAACTAACCATGACCCCTTATCTAGGGCAAGAAAAGAGAACACTTTCATTAATGACCCAATGCCTGGGGATCTCTATTTTCTTTAAATTACAGAACTAGTAAGGACATTTATAGATCTGATGGGAGATAATAAAAAGTGCCCAATTTGCACTGAAAGTCAACAGGAGTCCTCTTTGGACCTTTAAAACCCTCCTTTTCATCAAATAATGGGAGTGCACACAGGTTATGTCATAAAGGGAAGTGCAGAGATAAAGGCATTTTGGAGGAAAAAAACCCTATCCTGGCATCTTCATAGGCAAATTTTGACTTGGATGAACCATTTTCTGCTTCTGTAAAATGCCTTATCAGTTGTCAACAGAGTAATTTAAGATCATTCCATTTGTGTGCTGAGAGAGTAGGAGGCACAGCTAATTGCTGCTGCCTTTCTCAGTATTTTCGCTTCGCGATCTGGTCTTTGTGCAACACAAAAGCTGGTATTTTTGAGGGGAGAGCTAAGAACTTGGTTCTTTGGGGCTACAGGCAGCCTTTCTTTTCACAAGGCACTGTTCTCCTTGCTCTATATTCCTCCCACTTCTCTTTAGGCACTGCCTGAAGAGGTCCAAGCTAGAAGCCTGGTTGCTGTATGGCTATTGCCTGTAGGCACTGGGAAGAGAGAGAGAGGCCCCACAAGGGACAGCAGATCCCACTGGTGACTTGTGTCATCTCTTGTGAATGCCTGCCACTCTGGCTTGGTGGTAGAGAAATTCATTGTGGAAATGGCCATGAGGATAACTGAGTTCAGTATGTAATGTGGGATGACTCTGGTCCCGCATTTCCTCTTCTGAATGACTGCAGAGAAAGGTAGGAAATAGTGACCAATTCATCTTCCTGGTGAACTTGTGACTTCTATGTTTTCAAAGCCATTTTTTCAGGTAAAAGCAAGAGTTTAATGGAAAGTTACTTTAAAGGAATAATGTCACAACTCCGCTTCTTGCTAGAAAGCCTTGAGTAAAACTAATGTTTTATTCAGTAGAACAACAGTGGAAAAATTAGCAACCTTTTCTGTATTTTTTTTCCTCATAGAAAGCATGCTTCCTTTTCTGTTTATCCCTTATGAAGCATTTTTAACTCATTTGCGTTAATGATTTCGAACACAGATGCAAATTATTGCAAATTTGCTTTCCTTGCAATAACTTTTTTTAAAAAATCTCATTATTCATTATTGATAACTTTTAAGATTGAAGTTAATTTATGCAGAAAGTCCAGTGTGATTTCTCAATGCTTGTGAAACTTTTGGAAGGCATCAATACCCTATAAAAAAGATCACAAGCACAAGTATGGACAAGAATATTTGAACTACCTCATAATGACTCTGTTGATGAAGGGCAACAAGAAACATGCATAAAACAATTGAGGGATTTCTCTTCATCTTTATGATCCTGGCAAGGTCTATAAATCCATTAATGCACAAGTTCAACAGCCTCTCTTGGCTACAATGCATTGAACGGTAATTTAGCAGGGCAGAATCCTTTCTTTAAGAGATATATAAAAGGCTTTCATTTTTATTTCCTGACCAGAGAACAGATGTTTTCAGGCAGGAGCAGAATGTTGAGTTTCATTAGAGACCCATACAATAACTTAGCTGTTTCAAAGAAGTAATTCTTAGACAAATTGACTGTGTGTCTCTTGTCTTGACAATGAGACCTGGGGGGGTATGGTTCCGAAAGCATCTTTAAAAGAGATTGAAAGGACATGCTTTCCTTTTTGTCAGAACAATTACTCCCTTTATAATAGTTCATTTTCAGTCAATTATGGACCCACTTTTCTCAACAAAAGGTATTGTTTAAAAACTTGGTGAAAGCAGTTTCCTCTAAATGAGAAGAGAATTTGCAAGGGAATGAGCAAATACTAGATAATGTTTCATGAGCTTGAAATTTCAAGGCCAGATCTCCACATACTTTTCTGTCTATATTCAAGCAATTGACCTCAACTTATTACACACTCATATGTCCTCCATATATGCTACTACATGTATACGACATATATGTTGTCCAGATACATTATACACACCACATTTGAACCTCTCTCTCGGGTTTAGAGTCAGGGTTGTATTAGCACTCTCTGTCTGAATGAGTTACAAAAAGTAATACACTGCTTGGTTTTCAGTTTCATGCCATAAATGGGCTCACGCTTACTGAAATGATCATAATACTAGCCAGCATCCCTGGAATTTAACATTCCTTTTAATAAGGCTTGTTTGAATCTTCGGAATGTCCTTCTCTATCCCTTCCCTCCCTCTTTTCTTTTTAAGAGAGCAGGGGTTTAATGATGTATGCAACCTGAACAATACAAAGTTGCCGAACACGTAAGAAGCAGCCCTGGTGAGTCAAATCAACAGCTCATTGATTTTCTTTGATATCTCACCTCTGACAGTGGCCATAAATTAATGCTTATGGAAAATAACGAGAAGAGGGGAAGAATATAGTATAAATTGTCTAAATGCTTTCTCAGCCTCCATATACATGTCTCAAGATTGCCTTATCTTTACGAATTCCCAGTGGCTTTAATTTCTCTGAACCTGCCTATCTCCCTGCCACCCCTGCAGAATTTTAGCAACTGCTATGTCTGTGTCAAAAGACTATCAGATTCATTTCCCATCCAGTTATAAATCTTTTGTAAGTGTGTTCAGCCCTTCCCTGTAGACAGTCTCTAATTTCTTTCTCAAGGGCAAGCAGACAGTAGATTGCATTTTGCAAAGTGTAATATTATGTAGATAATCAACATGTCTTTCAAATAACAGCCAGAGATAAAGGTTAGAGATTATATTAAGGTATTCTGAGCTAATCAATAGCAAGGTGTTTTGCTGACATGTAATGGGTTTGAAATTTTGTAACTCTATCAATGCATTAACAGGATTTATAATTTCAGTTGCTAGCTTTTTGTTCATTTAGAGGCCTTAAGCATAATTTCATCCATTCTGTTCACTAGCATTTAAAAGTATACATATGGAAGTTGCCAATACACTAAGAAACTCGTGCAAATTCAACTGGACGAGGCATAGTGTAACTACATCATCTACCTATTCCTTTTTTGTTCCTTTCTGTTCCTTTACCTAATCTTCTAGTTTTCAGCTTAGAAATTAAGCACATCTTCACTCTTTTTCGTAAAGAGTGGGATGTAACATATTGATAAATTTATGAAAATGAGAGGAAAAAAAGTGTAGGATTGCCTGGGGAAATCTAAAGAGAGTATAAAGGAAGTTTAGATTAGTGCAATATGCATATTAATGACTCAGAATAAGGTGTCCATTTATATCATTCCAACGTCTTCAATCCACTTCTGAAGATGGTCCCTGCTGAGGAGGATTAATTTAAAACATAGAAATGCTCTCCAGGTTCTTGAACTCAAAGAGAATATGATTAGCATCCCTTTCTAAATGAGTCCACTGCTTTTTTGAGACTGTGGGCAGAAACACAGGTGCTTGTGCTGAATCTGTTGAGATAAGACCACACTGGAAAGGGTCCTGTCTGTTGCCCTTTGTCACCACAGTTCTCAGCTGTAGAAGATGCTTAGTGGCCAACAGTACTTACACGTAAACTATGAAGTACATAACATATTTATTTATAAGTAAAATACGAAAAAGCAGCATTAATCCTTCATTCAAACAGACAAAAATCACCCACACTAATACGTGCAGTGATCACTGCTGTCACTATAAAATAATGGCCTACATTATAACCAGTGGTGCTGCCATAGTTATTTCCTAGGCTCAGGATGAATGAAAACGTGTCCCTGTTTTAAGCTAACTGTTGGCAAACGTTGACATTGTAATACTGACTTCTGACCCTACATTGTCAAGATTTTGCATTTAAATTAGAAACATAGTTCTTCATACTAGGAAACTAGTAATGGAAGAAGATTCTCTTTTCATCTTTCTGTTCCCCCTTTCAACCCAGTTCGTAATCTTACTGCATAAAAGTTAAGTTTGTGCTGAGATTTGAATGCCTTATATAAATGAAGTTCTAGCTCATTTAAAGCTGGTGAAAAAAGTTTTGAATGTTTTTCTTACTTTTAATTACTTTTATATCACTTGTTTTTCTAGAATATTTCTGCCAGAAGGTTTTGCTGACTTGAATTGAGGAAGATCAGTTGTTACTCAGAACAGATTTTTGCACGTGAAGTTTAAGTTAACTCCAGATGAGAACAGGCATTTTTACTCTGTGATCCAAGTAGTTTCTCTTCAGTTTCCCTGGGATTTCAGTCATTTAATCAAGTAACAGAAATAATGCTCTGGTTTATGAAGCTGGTTACCTGGGTTTGGATAATAATAGCAACAAGTTTAGCTATCTACCAAGTAATATTTCCATAGCAGCTGTTTCTCTTCAGTTTCCTTTGCTGTGAGGGGAAAGTTGCATTCACTTTTAGCAGTGATACCAACTGGAGGTCACAGTAAGATATGCACTAGGCTCTGATGGCTGCCTAAGTATAATAAATAGGTCTCTGTATAGACCTGCATTTATTCATTCTAGTCATGTTATTACAGGCGCCGTTGAAATGAGGGGTTCGTAATGTTTGCTAGATTTAAATCTTATTTGCCTAATGTGTTTAAAAAGTTATACTCAATAATTGCAAAAAAAAAGTCAATATCCATTGCAGGATACTTTGCACAACTGAAATGATATTAAATTGGTTAAAATGCTATCATATAGCATAAAGATTCTGCACATTCCCAGCAATATAATTTGAACTGATAATAATCCAGAATCTCAGAACAGCTATCAAGGACAGTATAGACAGAGAATAAAGTTTACCCTGATTCCGTTTATTCAGGCTTAATGCATACTGGAGGATTGCATTTGCAGGCTGTCTGGCTTTGCATTAATTATGCTGGCGTACTTCATGTCGTTATGAGTCATCATGTCATTTTTCCTGTATAATACAACTTCTTCCTTAAATCTTTTGTTTCGAGTCGTACAACATTTCAAACCTTAGCTTGGTTTTATTTTTACTTAGCTTACCCCCAGAAAGAAGTCTTTCTGTCCCCGTCCCTTCACACTGTAAACTCTGACTTCCATTTTGCATTTGACTCACTTCACATAAATATTTGTTAATAGCATTCCTGCAAACATGTTCACTTATTTATTTCCACCAACCAGAATGCTGTTTAATCGAACCGTTTGAGGTTATGACTTTGAAATAAAGTACACCCATGAAATTAAAAACTTTGTCTGAGGCACCCCAGAGTACTAGTGGAATGAAATGAAGGTCAGTGCCATCTTTGCAAATAAATACAGGTACATCCTTCCCTTTTATTGTTTTTTTTCTGTACTTTCTACTCATCTGTGCTCAGTTAACGGGTGACCAGTTCATATAGCAGTTATAATTGCGAGTTGGAAGAAATGGACAGATGAAAGGTTGTAGGGATAAGCCTTCCTCAGTCCTGGCTAACGTAAATTGTTTGTGACTTGGTAAGCAAGGGCTAATACGTTGCTTTGTGAGCAGGCAGCGAAGCCTGGTTTCCAGTTTTTCAGTTTTTGAACACCCTCTTGACTTCTGAAAAAGAATAAGCAGTTTAGCCTTTCATTTACTGGGGGCACTAAGTAGCTATGCCCTCAAAATACCTGTCAGTTTTTACAAAACTCATATAATGATTTTGTCCCTTTGGTATAAAAATGAGCTACACTGAACCCTCTGGAGTAGCCGGTGGGCTCAGGTTTACTTGGGGAGGAGAGGACGACACTGGGGTAGTTTAAACCACAGTCATTCTGGGAAACAGGCCTCAAAGAATTGTCACTTCTTTTAAAAGACAGTGATCAGATTAAGCCGTAAAGTCAGGAGTCTTGGTAAGAGCTGACAAATTCAAAGAAAAACATTTTGACCTGAAATGAAATGCAATTACAGGGGCATGCAGTTTTAGTTGGGCTGTTCTGATTAGCTTTGTTTTGCTGGTTTCTTTTCACAAAATATATTTTGCAAGGTAACATGTGCTGTTTCCAAGTGACCTTAGTGGATTTTGGACTGTGTTAAGCAGTAGATGCAGCTTAAAAAGAGAAGGTGTGTGTACATTCCAAAAAAGCTTGAAGCTGTGAGTATTTTTTAAAGTAACATTGATTTTTAGTTTAAAACGACATATTGATTAAAAAAAATATTAAATGTTTCTCATAAAATTAAATAGCTCAGTTGAACTGGTTTGGTTTTTTTTCTTCTTTTTCTATATTCAAACAAAACCAAAAATCATAACAGATTGACCCAAAGCATCAGTTATTAACATGCTGTTATTAGCATCAGGAGTACATGGTATAACTATGTAACTAGAAACACATATCTCTAGATTATATTTTGAGCCATGTGGTTATATTTGCAAAAGAACAACACTAAATTATAGATTTTTACTCCAGAGCTTGTCACATAAGTAAGGGGTTTTATCCTTTAAATTGTCAGCTGTTCAGGCTGATGGGTTTTAACTTTTCTTTACAAATGTAGACAGAATTTTGCATTGTAGGTTTTCTGTATATCTTCAAAATACTGCTCTGTGCCTTTGTAAATATGGCACAAGGTTACTGTTAGATTACCTCCAAATTCCTGTCCCATTTTCCTGACATGTCTTTGCAACTCTCATGTTATTAAAATCCTACTCTTTAATTGCTTTTTCGACTGTTGTGTGAGGAATCATGTAAAGGCTTCTCATCATGATTTTTAATAATTGACAATGTGTTTCTTTGTGTTACACTGTGCCCGTTGCTGCAACATTTTGTGCTGAATTTTGTCATGCTATGAAAAAAATCACTGCATTTACAGTAATAGATTGCTTTCAGGATTTTTTTCAGGCTTTGTATTCACTTTTCACCTGGACCCAGCCTCCTACAATTTTCACTGGTATTGTGTGGCTTTGGCATGTCTCGAAGTCAGATAGCTCGTGTTTCTTGCCAAAGAATTGGATGGTGCTGTGCTCTGTGTCTGTCTGGTAGGGCAAGGGGAGAAAACAGGTTTTCCTGTGGCTCAGGCACCTGCTCACTGATAGAAGGGGTCTTTCCTTCATAAGGCCTGATTTGTGATGCAGAGGCAAGAGACACTGTGGCTAATGTGGAGTACTCCGGCTTCTCCCATGCCTTTGTGGCCCAAGGACACAGCAGGCACCGTGTGCACCAGACTGGGTCACTGCCTGCCTGGGTGTGTGAGGCTGCTTCTCACCTCAGAGGTCCGAAAAATTGAAAGCCATCTCCATATGCCTGCTGCTCAAGGTGTGAAGCTGGGCAGTTCTGACTGGCTTGTGATGAACTGAAAGTTCTTAAGTTCTAAACCAAGGGTGATCTTCTCTTGCTGTGTTGCTCTGGGAAGATGAAATACTTCTCTGGTTACAAACTGGGTTTGAATGGGACTCCATCGTAGGCATTTTTCTGCTGTGTCGTCTTAATTTTTTTGTGTAAGGAACAAGTAGGTATTGTTTGTCTGAATTTAAATTAATATAATAGTAAGTTGTCAAAACACACCACCGGCATTTAGAAAAAGGTCCTTTCATTACGAAGCATGCACACCCACTGCAAAGCTGCTTTGAGAAGATTCTGGCAGGAAGTTGTAGTAGTGCAGGGGTGGAAGTATGATTTAAAGCATGACAGGTCTAACAAGGTGCTGTGTTTTGAAGGGAGTTATTATTTTGATGGCTAAGCTCAAAAACATAGCATCATAATAATAATGTTTCTGTCAGTAACTCTCAGTGAAAACCAGTTCTCTGCAAGCAAAGACTGAGTCTCATAGTGATGCTACAGTGCCATGTCACTATGATCTTATGGGATTGTGATGAGCTAGCTCAGGTCCTTGAAATAATTTTGCCCTATTAGAATACCTCTCCCTGGGCTGTTTAGTCCTGCTGAGAAGCAGGGTTTCTTAGCTTAAATACAGCAGGATTAACTGCTTCCAAGACCTCATTTGTCTCCTTCGATTTCATCCAAAACATGCTAAACAAACATCCAACTCTGTAAGAAAACTGGCCCCATCCTTCAGAGAGAATTTTAAATGTACTTGGTGTGTAATTCATTCTTGAAAACTACCCCAAAATATGTGCATATGAACCACAGATGGTTGAAGATAATGTAGGGTTTTATTTTGAAAATGCTTATTTATCAAATGGATTTGGTTAGGAGTAAAGGATTGGAAAATACATGACTTCAAGATTTTTCTCAGTTATTCTGGAAGCTTGCTTCCTACTTCTGCACAGCTTGAAAGCCCTATTGCCATTGATCCCTGCAACATTTTCAGAGACTTTAATCTTTATTATCACTGCATTGGTGTTTGGAACCTGGAGCTAAGCTCCAGGTTTCCCAGTGTTGGTCACCACTCCAGGGATTTTGGGCTTTTTGATATCAGCAAATCAAAAACAGAGTGGAAGTCCTGGAAACAAGGACTGTCATATGAGAATTGAGTGCCTCAGACCTTGGTCTCAGCTGTGTAGACCCTTTAGCTATCTGTCCTCAGGATGAGAAGAAATGTCTGCTGAATGTCACTGGCATCAGATTAATAGCTCTGTTTTTTATGTAGAACAGTGCGAGTCATGCTGTGAAAAATTGAATTTATTTGCAAGTTATGTTAAATATAAGAAAAAAGTAAGAAGTAAAAAGAAACAGTAAAAAGAGGCGATATCACAGGGTGCATGTCCTTCAAATTTACTGTAGTGTTTAGAACTGAATGAAAAACTGGCATACATGTGAACTATTGACAAACTGACAGATTATCATCATTCTCTTTCTATCTCTGTTGTTATTTAGGTAATTCAGGTAATCCCTCTTAACTTCTTAAGAAAATGATGCACAGAGTGTGAAAGGTAGAACATAAGGCCTATAGTCATCTCAGCCCTGCAAATACAAGTGGTGGTTTCCAGGCTAACAATAATTTCTTTCATTAATTACAGTACATCTTTAAACTCACATACTACCAAAATGCTGGGCTGAAAGGAGACTTAGAAAGTCAGCTTGATAATAGATGCCTGAGTCCTTGAGCTGCCTCCCTGCATAAGACAGCACTCAGGCAGTATGCAAGGAGCTCCTGAAATGAAGTGCAGCAGAACTGCTGTGGCTGCCGTGCAGACGGATGCCTTCTCTTTACCAAGAGAAATGAAATAATTTATTTTGAGTTGCTGGCAGACAAACCACAGAATGCTACTGCACCATTTCTGGCAAGAACACTTGATGATGCATGCAAACGAGGTCTGTTTTAATGAGCTGCTGGCCAAGAGGAGGCAGCGGAATTTAATCTTAAGACCTCCTGAACATATGGTGCTAAATGAGCGTCTTTTACATCCCAGCTAGTGATGAGAGCTAATCTGAATTGGGCTAGCAGTAATCTGTAACCGACCAAATAGGACAATCGTATTTCTTATTTTCAGTGAAGAGTTAATGGTATTTTTAAACTTTAAATTACACTACTTTATTAACATAGAAATTAATTTCAAGATGTGGATATGAACCAATGGAATGTCAAGTCCACACTGTGTCATAAAAACAAGAAGGAGCCAAGAGGGTTCAACCAGTAGAAGATTTTGGCATAATAAACATTACCATAGTGCTTTTGTTTATTTAACGCTTCACATGTGCTCATCCATATCATGACCACTGCAGCATAATCAAAAATCTGCTTCTGATATATTCTGGAAGCCCTTACAACATTTGCATCTTGAATATAGCCTCCCATTGAGACTCAAATCCAAAAGCTGAATGGAATGAAATCAGCTAATACCACAGTTCTTAGATGAATATTTAAAACCCTGCACATACAGAAAGAAAGGAATGATGAAGGAAAGGAAGAAATAATTGATACGCACATTAAAGCCAAGCAAATTCCACACCCTTGAAGTTGCTTTAAAAAAGTAGGAGCACCTGACACCTAAATTGCATGGATACAGTGTTTTACCCAAGTGATGCTTATAGCCATAGTTCCTTGTCAAAACATTGTTCAAAGAGAAGACCTGGAATACAGTCAAAATTTATATTCTAAAGGACTGGAAAATTAAGTATAGCCAATCTTAACTTTAAATGAAGTATTTTGTTGACAGACAGTGTAAAATGTGAAATATTTGCATGGAACTTTGCCTGATCATCGTGCTGCAGTTGCAGATAAGGTGTGGTATTGCTTTCTGCACTGATTGTAAACATCTGAGAGACCTGCTTTTAAAATATTTTATCTTGGTGGTTATGAGGAATGGAAGTATTTCTGCTAGGACTAGATTGCAAGAGCATCATAGAACCAGTAAAGGCACAACTAGGCAAACTGCAGAGGTGACAACAGTTATACAGATACACAATTAAATTCTGGATGTGTTGGCATGGCAGATATCTTAATATCTTGTGGGAGGTACATACACATATATATATATATATATATATATATGTCCTGAGTTCATTTAGTTTTCACCAGAAGTTAGGAGGGGGCCACCACTGAACACACCAGTGGGTTACTCAATACTCAACTGTCCTCATGGGTAAGGGTGGGCAAAATGAAGTTTCTGGTGGGTGGCTGGGACTGCCTTGGTACAGCATCCGTTCTCAGTTTTATTCTGTATTGCTCGTTTTGTGTATTGTTTCATTGCTATTACTGTTGCTGTTACTTCTCTTTCCGCGTTGTATTAAATTCTCCTTATCTCAGCCCGGGGGGGTTTCTATTTTTTTTCCCCTCTTCTCCTTCCCATTCGAGGGGTGAGGGGGCAGTGAGCAATCAGCCATATAGTGCTCAGCTCCCAGCTGGGTCTAAACCATGACAATATATCATCTTTTTGGTCCAGATAGGTTCCTTGTCAAATTTCTGTCTTCTTATTTGAAACTAAATCCATTCTTGATTAATTTCTGGGCATTATGAAACTCATTTGCAGTATTGTTGGTCTCTTACAACCAAAATTATTCTATGATTCTATATAAAAACCTTTAAGATCACCAAGTCCAACCCCCCAGCACTGCCAGGTCACCACTAAATCATGTCACTCAGCGGCACATCTACATATCCCTAGAATACCTCTAGGGATGGTGACTCCATCACTTCACTGAGCAGCCCATTCCAGTGCTTGACAACCCTTTCAGTAAATAATTTTTTTTCCTGATATACAATCTGAAACTCCCCTTGTGTGACTTGAGTCTTTTTTCTCTTGTCCTATCACTTGTTACTTGGGAGAAGAGACCAACCCCACCTCACTACAACCTCCTCTCAGATAGTTGTAGAGCATGAGGAGGTCTCCCTTGAGCCTTCTTTTAGTCAGGCTAAACAACCCCAGGTCCCTCAGCTGCTTCTCATAAGACTTCTTCTCTAGACCCTTCACCAGATTAATTGCTCTTCTTTGGACACTCTCGAGCACCTCAATGACTTTCTTGTAGCGAGAGGCCCAAAACTATACACAGTATTTGAGGTGCAGTACATTGAGATACAGTTTAGTGCTAAGCAACATTATTTTGTCCCAGTGGTACCAGGTCCTGTAACCTTATCCCAATAGCACAGGGGTCAGGCTGGTTGTTCCCTGGAGGATTCTTAAAGAACTTTATCCAAGCAAACATTTTTTTTTCATTTGGATACATTCCAGGGAGGCAATTAAAAAGCTATATAACTTTTGGTGTATTTTAATTTGTTCTTCAAAGCAGCACTCACTGATGTGGACTAATCAGCTTTTATGTGCCAGTGAAAACACAGAACATGATGACAGATGGTAAGCCAGAAAAAATTCTTGTAGCTAAATACCCACTGTCATTGTTAACCTAGAGAGTGACAACTTTGGTGTAATTTTGTACAGGCTGTGAGAGTTTTCTTTTAGCTATAGCTAAGTGCTCAAAATATCACGGGCTGCCTGTAGCATGGTGTATCTGAACATGAAAACATCCAACTGACATATCAATGAGAGAGTACTGATGAACGCTGAGAGTTCGGTTAGGCAAGACATAAGGTTTGTGTCAATGTCACCAAGCAACACCTAACTTCTTAATCAGTGTATCTGTCTTCTCTTACTTTCATAATGTCCATCAGTAGCCAGTTAATCAGATTGAACTTCTGGGGAGATACATCATCTGTCTAATTAACAGCATAGGGGGAAAACAATCAAACAAAGAAGTTCTCCTGATGTTTCTGCTCAACATTTTAATGCTGCAGACATGCTATGTTTCATTTCAAATAAGAAATACATGTCTAAGAATCCTTTCTAATGATCAAGCTCTTAGTATCAAGAACCCCAGAGCAGAAATGCTCTTCATATTCATGTGCCTCCATAAAAACAGAATTTAATGCAACTGCATATATTCTAAATTAAGATCTCTGCAGTACAAAGAAAACACTACTCTGAAATAATCACCGTTTCATTTTTAACAGACTGAGGTTTAATACGATGTTCGAATTGTATTTTACTTTATAGATGATATAATTTATTACATAAGTGATGGGGAACCACTGACTTGTCAATATTTTCTAGGAAGAACATTAAGATTTAGGGTAAGAAGGTGAATATTTGATCTTTTTTGAGCTTTTTGACCTGCTCTTTCTCAGGCAGTTTTCCCAAATGCTTACTTGCTTCCATCCAAAAGAGATTAAAAGCTTCCCCAAGAAATCACAGATGTATAAATGCTAGTTAAATATATGAACATTTTGTCATTGTTATGAGGTGAAAAATTTAAATGAAAAATATTTTCATTCATTCTATTATCTTTGAAATCCAAGCTTGATTTTTAAAGCATTAAGTCCATATTGAGGAAAAGAGAATGCAGACAACAGCTTAATCTTTTCACCTTATTCTGTGCACCTGATGAAAGCAGCAGCAAAAACAACATCAGCTAAAATCCCCTACCATTAAACCCAAGTGGTTTTCTGATTTTCTCATTAGCTGATTTCTGTGCAACAGGATAGGGGAAGTATACTTTACATGCGCTTCTTAATTGCAGAATTGATGTGAAGTGGTGAAAAAAAGAGCATGTTGCAGGCTTTGCTTATAAACTGTGCTCTTCCAGCTTAAGTCTCAAAACCAAGCTTTCCCTCATTTTCATATACAAAATATCTTTATGCATTCTGCGTGGAGATACTCTTGACTTTTCTTTTGATATGGCTTGGATTGTCTCATCCCTTTTGTACGGCTCAGTTGGCAACCCTATTTCAACCATTTCATGTCAGCAAATATCCTGGCTGGGAGATTTCCATCACTTGCGTGTCGACCTAAGAACATCTTACATATTTCCTACCACCTAAGTGACACTGTGTCTTTTTATGAAGCTCCAGCTGAGTGCTGTGCCTCTGCATGTTCTGCTATTTCTGAAAAATTAGCAGCTCTAATTCTCACATTCAAGACTGGTTGCCTAGATTCTCCAGATCTCTAGGCACTACTGGATTGTTACACAATTTTTTATGTTTTGCTTAATGCATGTTTTGTTTGTTTGTTTTTAAATATGTGTTATTGCCTGGAGGGTTCTTTTTTACAGTTCATAGTAGAGTTCACACACAGTTCTCACACAGAAACCGAGTGCAGCCAACCAACAATAAAAAGAGGCAAGCTATAAGGTACTAGGTAATTACAAAGTAAAATATAGCATGGGATTCCAAAACATTTCAAAGAGATCATCTGGGTGTGTAAAGTGCCCTCCTCTAACTCTTCTTTATTCTGTAATGTACTACAGTCCATCCAAAATACCGCCTTGGGCAGGAAATAGAAGCCATCCAAAGATGTGTAGAAACATCACACTGAGCAATTTCATCCTACCTCTTTAAGGGTCTTCATGCATTCCTTGTAAAATGGGTCCAAATAATGCCCTACTTTTACTGTGTGGATCATTTGGTATCTTCAGAATGACCAGGCTTGCATGAAGAAGGAAGCTTAAGAAATCTTAGTAGAGGAGAGGAAGACTCTGTCATGAGCAGAGCCGGAGGGAGAGGAAAGCAATAAAAAAGTAATAAAAAAGCAACATAGGCTGAGTATTGCAAATGAATTGGTATTTTAAACCAGATCTGGAGCTGAAGATTTTGTCATGTTTGGCCTGGTGACATTTTTACCAGAGTTCTGTTTCTGAGAGGTTTGCAGCTTGATGGTCTGATGTCTGTTTGCTTGGAAGTGGCAGTTCACTTGAGCTGCCAGCCCAGTAACATTGTCAGTGGTCTCTCTGAGCAACTTGGTAACATGATCTGGATGAGTATGGACTCTGGTAAGTCCAGGCTTTTATTACATGAGATTATCTTACTGATTATTCTTTCTTCTCTTCAAGATTCTAGGTTGTGCATCAGTTCCTTGAATACATATATCTGAACCTGGCTCTGTGTCCTGATCCTCACTTCTGTGTCCCTCCCTAATTAACTTTACATCCTCCTGATCTCCGATCCTTTTGTATGACACAGGATTCTTGACCATCGACCCAACTCAAGCTTCATTTTTTCTTTGATTTTTCAGCTAGTACAATCCTCCACTGCTTCACTTTCATCTCAAACTGAGTGTGATTGTAGTCTGCTGTCTTCACCCTCCACATTTCTCCCTCTGAATTTATCTTCTACAGTCATATAATTCAAAATACACCTTTGAAAACCTCATCTGCTGATTTCAGGGAGCTTTACAATGTGTTAATCCTTCTGAGATTTGAAAATAGAAACAAGGTTTCAAGAAAATCTTCAAAACAATGAAAGTTTTCATATAAGAAATATCCTTTGCTTCCCACACAAATTATTTTAGAATACCATCACTAGAAAAAGAAAAAGGTGAGGGCATCCAAAGAATACCAGTGATGACACAGGTCAAAAATTTCAAGTGCCTTCTCTGTTATTGAGTAGTGATATGACAGTTTGGAGGATTAATCAAAGACTAATTTTACAAGTTCATCATAAAACTGGAGAAAAATTTCATTAGTTTTATTTACTTCATTCTGATGGTAATCACCTTCTGGATACTTGTAAATCATCTCTGCCCGAGGTTGACTTTTAAAATGAAAAGCCATATGCCACAAGAACATCATCCTGGTGACGACTTTCTGAATCAGCTGGCCCCATTCCCCTGCTATTGCAACCCAACAGAAAGCATTTTGGTATGAAAGTGCAAGAACAACGGCAAACCATCATGGTCCATGTGATTACTGAGAATTCAGTTTTCCCTCTGTTTTGGAAGGAACAAGGGAGGAGTGATCATACCTAAGGAATATCAGAAACATCAGACTTAATGATTTTTCTAAAGAACCACTTTTTTAATAATGTGTTGAACACAGAAAGGAAAAGGTGGCAGGCAGTTGCCTTTCCTCATATAGAACCAGGTAACTTTAGTTCTAATTCAGTGGATCTTTTTGTGTGTGTTAGGTACAGTCCAGGAAATGTGCTTTATCAACTACTAGCATTCTAGCTTTTAAAGAAAAGCAATAAATATACTGGTTTCCTGAGCAAGAAAAGATTTTCTTCTTAATCATCCAAAAATAACAACTCAGACTAAAGACATGAGGGCACTTGACTCAGGCCTTTTTTCTTCCTGGTGGCTTTTGGTTTTTACAGGTTACTTAATCTGCTACAACCTGAAAAATCAATATGTTCATATTTTACCTTAGCTACCTAGTGCTTGCCTCTATATATCTTCCTGTCAGATAGAAAGCTGAGAAGGTGATAAAGAATCTTGAACTTGGATTAGTATGTTTCACAATGTAGATGTGTTATAAAAAAAAATGACACACCAAGTCAATCAGTCTCCTGCTGAGAAGTGAGCTGCATTTAATTTGGATTTTGGCAAGATCTTGAGCTGACCAGAGTGGTGGGAGAACCTAGCCCAATTTCACAGTTTTGAACTTGAATGAAAAATGGCAAAAAAGTAAGAAGACGGTGTTTATTTCACTTGATTGCAGCTAGATTTATATTTCAGATAATTGCTCAGAGATTCAAAAGTAATGGCAAACTAGTGATCACAGTATCTGTTCTGGATCGTGTCAGCGTTGGAGTTTCCTGCATCTTTCCCTCTATCCTGCTACATTACAGAAAGCAGCAGCAACAGCCACTGAAGAGAAGACATGCCAAAACAGCTTCACAGATTACCCTGTGGATTTTTTCACTGTTGTGCTTCTGTGCACAATTTTCATCTGTGCCTGACAGCGTAAGGATAGCCTGTGTTATGTTTTGAAAATGCAGGTACTGTGTTCCAGGGAATATGTATGATTGCTGCAATCCCAGGGTCAGCAACGTGAGATCTGAATGTTTCCATTTCAAGACTCTATCAATTGGGCTGTAATTTAAAGGGATGAGGGAACTTGTGTTCAGTGCTAGCCCACAGAATAATAGCAGGTATGGATATCTGAGGAATATCATAGATTATATTACTATAGTACATTACCGTGGCTTTGTTGCTATAAAGTGTATTAAGGACCAAAACCAAAACCTATTCATGCTTTACAGAAGTGATTATTAAGGTTCATTTCCTATCATTTATCTCAGCAATGTTTGAAGAGGTGATTGGATACAAATCCAAATTATTTGCTTGTTACTTACTTAGCCACTTTCGATAGAATCTAATAGTAGGACTGCTAAGTTTTTACCCAAAAGTGTTTTCCTTCTAATTAATTTTATTTTTGTTCTCATCCCTGCATTAAATCTTCCCTTATTTTGATTAGCAATCAGTGATCTGATCCAAATCATTTGTCATGATATGTAAGAGCTTTTTCATACCTTCAAAGTCTTTCTCACCCTCTGCGATGTGTTAAATACAGATCTCTTGACAAATTAAGCACCTCTGAATACTCAGTTTCAATCACAAGAATCACTTTTTTTTTTGTGAGTATATTAATAGTATACCCAGTTCTCACTGTAAAAGCCTGAAATACAGAAATTAAGACATTCATACTTGGTTGTCTTAATATTCACTGAAAGATTTGTTAATGTTCAACCTTTTTGAAAGATCTCTTTTATTAATTGCTTGACTGTTGATTTAATTGACAATAGATTTAGTATACATTTTAGCTTAGCAAACATACCACCCAGCAGTGGGTCATTTGTACCAGCTGACTTAAAGTTGGCTTGCCTACTTGTGGGGGTTTGAAGATGTGAGATCTTCAAGATCTTCTTGAAGATAGGAGATCTTCAAATTTTGCATTGTCTGAAACCGCCTACAGCTTCAAAATTTTATTTGTAAATCTAGAGGTACTCATGTAAAAGGTAATTATTCACAGTACTAATATGGACAAGCAACTGTTATTTTTCCTTTTGTGTCACTTAGGAAAAATAGCCTTCCTTTATTTTTTAAAATACTCAGGATTTTAAATGTTTCAGTGAATACTGCAGGCAACTCTGTGTTATTTCTAGGTTGATGTATAGGTGTTGATAATTGGTATTCATAACTTATAATGCAGTTTCATGGCAGGGAGAGGAGGGAAGAGGATCTGTTCCATTGCTGGATGACCAGAGCTTTCTAATAATTGCTAGATGAACTCTATTATGCATGTGATTCCACTTGAAATACTTGGCTTGAATCATCCAGCTCCCATATGCAGTCTTCTATCCAGAAATAGTCACAAACTGGAACTTAACTGTAGTATTGTTTTGCTCTTTATAATGTCTAGAAATTTTAAGTAGGATTTATAAAAATGACAAAATTACAAATATTTCCTCTAATCTGGAGCATTTACACAGATTGATAGCATATTTCAGGATAAAAAAGATATAGGTACATAGGTATCTTTGTAGGTTTGTATAAGTAACAGTCTTGAAAAAGCCTGTAAGATTTTAATAAGTAATTTTAGAAGCAATGGGGAAAAATAATATTGTTAATATTTTTTCAAAACCCTGTGAATCACGGTTATCACTTATTATTCAAAACTTCTTTATTGAAAAAAAAAGATTAAGTATCTTCCTTCTATTTCTAATATGTTTTTTTATCTCTAGCCTTTATACTCAAATATCATGGCTTGGCATTTTTCTAAAATTAATTTATAAGATCAGAATCACTACCTTTGTGCTCAGACTAAGTGGCTAACAACTTTATAGAATCATCCACCACCTGAAAACCTTGAATCATGTTATATAAACCATCCAGATTGTACCACAAACCTGCTTTAACAGCATATTGCTTTGTTAATACATTTTGCAAGAGATTGTTTTTCTTACCTAATTTTAGATGCAGCTCCACATTATACAGATGCTGCATTTTTGTCTTCCTCTGAAATGCACGTTTGAAGGCTCTTTCCTTTTCCTTTTCCTTTTCCTTTTCCTTTTCCTTTTCCTTTTCC
>JANVCC010000319.1:6671585-6736808 GCA_025345505.1 Todiramphus chloris collaris
TTTCCTTTTCCTTTTCCTTTTCCTTTTCCTTTTCCTTTTCCTTTTCCTTTTCCTTTTCCCTTCCCTTCTTCCCTTTTCTTTCTTTCTTGAAAAATGTCTTTTTCCTACCAAGCCACCAACAGGTGCTACTGTGGAAATGCAGCCAAATGAGGTTCCTGCTGGTTTAAGGATAGTTTTAGGCGTATTGTGCCTTTTCATGACGTGATCAATTCTTCCAAATTACATTTTTATAGCTGTTTCTTTGGATTCCATGTTTATATTTTCATGCATTTACATTTTGTCCAGATTTTGTTTTTCTGACTCAATTATATACCACTTTAATATAATTCAAAGCAGGAAAAAAAATCAAAATGTTCACGCCCTTTATCTAATATTTTTGAACTGTTTTGTAAGTATTGATATATGTTACTTCACAGCAGTTTTCTGGTGTAGGTAATGTTTTCATTTCAAAGCATTTAGCAGACTGGAAAATAGACGTACAGTAGGATTAAGCAACTTGCTTGAGATTAAACAATGACTTACAAAGCTATTTTTACGTGAGTAGGAGGAGCACAGCTAGATATACTTGCTCTGTGTGTGTGAAGGTAGCAATTTATGCATCAGATGAGTACAGGATTGACAGTGTGCTTTTTCATCTCTAGTCTTTGATGGATATCTGTAAACCACAGGTGGTAGGTAGAGAGCAGCCTGGCATCCATGAATTCAGAGTATGTTTACATCACAGGTACTGGAATGACTGAAGCTTCCCTTTGCAGCTGTAAATTTGAATTACCTGCCTGGGACAGGAAATAGCAGTATGGTCATGGCAACAAGGAGTTCAGCATGGCTGGCTGTGCAGATGCTGAGCTCACTTATAGATGGTGCTGAGCTCTCTCCTGTGGTGTGTGCAGAGGTGGAAATGTGAGAATTTCACAAAAACTGCATATGTATCCACACTGGGAATGGTCATTCCTTGGACTGCAGAGAAGAGGAACCTTTGAGGACTGTGTTCCAGCTCTTAGATTTCCTCCTCTGGCTCAGAAGACCAAGAAGCTAAGCCCTTCTGAAATTCCTCCCTGGCTGCAATGAATTGCAACAAGACTGTAACAAATTGCTGCAGTTTATTAGTACAATTTACCCTGCTCCCTTTTATATTTAGACATCACCATGGGCAACGTTACAAAGATACCCCAGTGAACATCTGCTAGATATACTGACAGCGAGTCAAAAGCAAGACACGGTGCATAAGCATAGATATAAATTACTGTTTGGATCCTTTTGGCATCTCTCCTTCTACATTTAAATTTTTCTCTTTGAGATCCTGATCCTTAATGCTACAAAAGTGTTCTTTTGCTTTCAAGAGTATTTTAATCAAGCCTGAACCTAAGCGAGAGTAACAATTATTGCAGTTTCAACAAGAAATGCACTGAGATACAAATAGAAGCACAATGATGGGTGGGTATCTATGGCTTTCTTTAGCTCCCATAATAACATTCATTGTCTGGAAAACTATAATTATGGAGCACATATGAATTATTTTGATAGGAAGAATTCTCTTGTTTCTGTTTATATTATATACCTCTCTAGAGATGTGTGGCCTGACATTCTTTTACGGTCTGAAATCAAGACACAACTTTGAGACTTTATTCCTCTGTGCAGTCCTATGGGGTTTTTTGCTATTCATCCTTACCAGTGTTCTGAAAAGAGGAGCATACAAATAATAAATGTGTTTATACAGAAAGACTTGAAAGAGGACATTAGGAAATGCTACCTTCTGATTCAGAACATAATTGTGACATTGTCCTGTGGAAATGGATGGTGATGGAAGCAAAAAAAGGAATTTTCCTGTGTCTGTAGGACAAAGTATTAATCTACTGAAATGAAAATTTCTGGCTTCCAGTCACCTGCACTTATTGCCTGGCAGAACTGGCCTTTCTGCAGCACCCAGTTACCTAGGATGGGTACACAGTCAGGTGGAAGTACCTGCTGTCCTCTTAAACCCCTCACTTTACACCACTTTCCTGACTCTAAAATTTGTGCTTGCTGTTAAAGGGGGAAAAAAAAAAAAAAGAAATCTTTTTGAACAAGAGTCTTTCCTTTTAGCAGCATCTGGATAAAAAGTCCAACTTTTACTCCTTATTTTCATGTAAAAGTAGGCTAGTATGTCTCTCAGTACTTGAACAAAAGTATCTGAAGCAGCTATCAGTGCATCAAAACCATATAGAAGAGTGATTCTTCTGAAAAAGTTTTCAACGTTACCTCTGTCTTATTTTTTGTGCTTTTACAGAGTTGTTAGCATATCTATCTGTGAGAGACCGCAAGTCAAGTCAATAAAGAGGTTAAACAACAGTGCAAAACCCAGAGGTTTTCTTGAAAGAGAAGTTGAATTATTTCTGCCTTCTGGTGCTGTAAATGCCTAGGACTGAAAGGATGAGTGACGAGACACAGGCACTGCAACGGACCGAATTTGTTATGCAAACCAGGGAGACTTTGCTCCAGAAAGGTAAGAATTCATGGCATATTGCCACAAACCCCTTGAGCATTATGCATCGAGAGTGCAGGGAGAGTAAAGCCATGAAAATAAATGATTTTTTTTTTTAATCTATGAATCATCAGAATATTCTAATGCTAGTCTAAACGACTGCATAAATGTTGCACATTTCTTAAATGCACAGCATATATTATACAAGTTGCTCAGTGAATTAAAAACAGACCAAGCTGCTTCAGGCTTTAATATAAATTCTGTTTAAAACTTAAGTCTCAGATGCAGTCAATCTAACTTTATATATTAAGTGAAGTACTTCACAAAGGGCCCTCATCACCCTAGGCTATCCCTGTAATCAGTGCACTTTCACATCATGAATGTGATGGCCTGAATTACCTGGAGGAAGTGCTTGCTTCTCTGCACTGACTCTACAGAGACCCTGTGGAAACCAAGCATCTCAATTAAATGCCTGTAGTTAAATGAGAGCAACTTAAACTTGAATGCACCAAAAATTCGCGTGTGTTTTGGCTACTTAGTGTATCACTGACTTCCACATCCTCTGCAGACATCTTTGTAAGATGGGGATGGGGTAGACTTCCCATACTTTTATATAAAGCAAAACTAGATGCCCTCTCAGATTTCACAGTGATAATCTGGTTTTGCCCTGGAGCCAGTCAGTATCAGGTAATGAAATTCTAAATGGTGGAGGCAGATGTTTTTTCCTCTTTTGTTGTATGATTTAGTACTGATTGAAACTGTGCTACACAGGCCTTTTGATGAAGACCTTCACATAGCAGTATTTCCTCATTTTGTGTTTCTCAGGATTTGCGGTTCCAACACTTTCTTTCTTCCAATATTTGCATTTCCTTGAGGTGGCGATTTGTAAACTACTTCTGCTACCAGTCTCTTCCACTCTACATGGTAGTGTCTGCCTTTGTCTTCCAAACACCAAAGAGCAGCTCAATCGGTGTCTTATTTCAGGAGGGCTTATGCCATTTTGTATAGTTCCTTGAGGTACTATTAGCCAGTGTGTGTGGTACCAGCCCGAAGTGCATCAATGGAGTTTTTTTCATTGCCTAATTTCAGCACTTTGAGCTCCAGTTCAACACTTCGAGCTCCAGCTCAGCACCAGTATTAGAAATTTGAGGGGCAAGATCTTAACTGGCTGGTTCAGTTACTACATGAGTTTATTTCCAAAATCTGACAAAACTTCAGGTTCTTTCTATTTTAGCTGAAATAATTTAGTCTTCCCTGTATTCTAGTGCCAAAATCTCTTCCTTATTCTACTTGTTAAACAATATGTGTATGCACATGTGCACAGCTGTGCTTTCCTACATCCAAGAAGCTCCAGAATTGCTTTCCACATGATCTGTGCCACTTCTTTGGTCATTCTTTGACTGTTTGTACCAAGCTTCACTCTGCTTCTGTTGTAAGCACTCCTAAACATACATGCATGTACACTGAAAACACTGCCAAGACCACCCTTAGAGTTCAGTAAGAATAAGAGGCAAGCCAGCGTGAAGTCCATAATTCCACAGAAATGTCAACAGTGAAACACCGTTTGGGGACAAAAAGCCATAATATCACGCAATTTCTATTTTGTTTAATAAAATTCAACTCTCTACTCTCTGTTCTTGAACATTTGGATATCTTTCGAGAAATGCTGAAGGTACCCTTAACACCATAACTTTCACAAAGCTTGGAGCAAGTGTGTTTTAATGTGAAGAATGAACAGTTTTTCAACTAACTGTTGATTCGCTAGGATTATTCTTTCATCCTTCACTAAAACTCTGATACTCAGGTTACTGAGCAGTGAAAGGAAACAGGAGATACAGAATTAGCCTTAATTTTGTTTATATTCAAGACATTATCTTCCATAGGAAATTAAAGAAAAATTAGAAATACATGACAAGCTGGATAATTGCAAGAGCCTATTTCAGTTAAATTGATTAAAAGCACAGTGTAACATGTTTGAAGTTAATCTAAATAAGCCGTTATCTGATAAACACGGTACTTTTTTTCCTGTTAAATTCAGTGTTTATAAATAAGAAGTTATTTTTGAAGTTTAGAAAAAATCATGTCACTTCCTACTGAATTAATCTTGTCAAGATTTTAATTTTTCTTCCTAGGAACCCAGTTTCTAGGGTTTCTAACAAAATTTTTAAAAGTTGTTCATGATATAGCAGAAGTGACAATGAAAGGCAAAAGAGGAGAAATTAAGTGCCATTAAATAGCTGCTTCCATCACAGAATGTACCATCTGCTGTAGAAGCACTCACAAGCCAAGACCTTCTCAAGGCAAATCAGATACTTGAACCCAAACCTAAGAAACACATAGGCATATGTAAATCAGATATAATGTGTTCAGAATTGCAGCAAAGTCCTGATCCAGACTTCTCCTACCATTCCTGTTAAATGACCTGAGCAGATTTCTCAGCTGTAACGCAGGGCTACATAAAATACTCGGTTACACTAAGTTCATGTTTATATAATCATTAGAGATCAAGTCCCAGCCTGTCTTCCAGTCATCACCAGAGACATAAAGAGGCAAAAGGCACTTATTTTTTTTCTTTTGAGCAAATAAATCTTCCCAGAATGCAGAAGTACCACAGAGGTATTAGAAATAACTACACAATACAGAAAGTAAAATACGATGATACCAAATCTCATAGGAGATGGAGAAATACTTTTGCTTACTACAGTTAATAAGTGCCCAGATAGATACAAAATATGAACATAAACACAGTGTGAATATACGTGTAGCATCATTAAAATACAATGGGTTTAGTAAATAATATAACATATACACCATTCATTTTTAATCATGTCATAAAATTCTGAGTAAACAAATTTGAGTAAACCATACCCATTCTGACTTTGTGATTAATCAGTGTACTCGGTTTTCTATATTTGGTGAAAAATATATTGATACAATATTCACAGCCAAAATGAAATCAAATATCTTTTGATCTACAGTTTTGATTATGCATACTATAGCATATAGAAGGTAGGAAGGCAACTGATTCTAGAGAACAGCTCGACACCTTTCAAAGGATGCTTAGATAAGGTGTGTTGGGTTTGTGCATGAGGGGTTTTGGGGGAGGGGGCTACTGGAATGGATCCTGTAAGAAGCTTTGAGAAGCTCCCCCAGGTGGTAGATTGGTGGTGCTTTTTGTTTAAACTAAATTGATTTTGTTTTCCCCAAGTGGAGTCTTCCTTTTGCTTGTGTCCATAATAGGTGAGTAAACCCCTCCCTGACCTTTTTCTTGCCTCTTGAACCCTTTGTTGTATTTTCTCCTCCCCATCCTACCGGAGGTGGGTAGGGGTGAGTGAGCAGGTGAGTGATGCTTTGTTGCCAGCCGGGTGGCTTCAAAACGCGACATAAGGGAAATTGAATGTCATGTTTTGGAGAAATATAGTGATCAGTGCAGAAACACTGAAAGAGGGAAATCCTTATTTACCTTTATCTGTAAAGATTCTGAACAGTCGCCAGGACCTGACTCTTGGGAGCTAAGTACTCTCCCAGAGCTAAAATAACATGCTTCAGACCTGATCCAGGCCTGTCTGAAAATAGCTGCTATTGAATTTGTATTTGTAAATAAGGTGCATGTTGAAATGAAGGTGAATATAGTGATTGCTCTTCCTTTATTCACTGAGTGACAGTCTTTCTGCCTCTCACAGATTTTGTTATTTGCTCTGCAAACAAACCTCAGGACCAGAATTCCTGCTTCTTTTCCTCTAGCAAAATGATAAGAAAGACTTTTAAATGTGGTGAAAATGGGGTCTGAGAACCCAATGATGGACAGAAGCTCTTGTCTCTGAAAGTGCCAACTACTAAGTGCAGTGCTTGCTGTCCACTTAGCCTTGATGAATATCATACAATGTAGATTTTGTCCTCTGTTACACATACATTATGGAGTAATATAACTACTATAGTCTGGACTCCAACTAGTATAAACTAGTGCTGACTGTAAACAGTCAAGGTTTCCTTAATGTAAGTGGAAACAGAGAACACACCCTAATAAGATTAGGTTTTAATTACATCATTAATTGTTCTGTTTCTTGAAGTGGCTTGAAAATATCTGCTTTTGGGAGGACTAAGACAAGAAGCGTCAATAATTACACCTGCATTTGACAGAGGAGTCCTATTTTTGATGTAACAAATAGCAGTATAGAGAGAAAGAAGAGGAGGAGAAAAGGAAACAGAGAAAGGACAATTTAAAAATAGTCCAACAAATTTTATGTTTTCCAGGATATCAGAACATTTTTGGGAAAAAAAAAAAAAAGTCACACTTGAAAAAGATAATTGTAGTTTTGTGGCAGAGAGCAATAAAGACTCTGTACTTGCTGTGTGGATGCCACTCAAAGCTTGTTCCCAATAACATAATTAGGTAGTTGCTATGAAAGTGTACTGACCCTTATTTGCATTACCAAGGGACAATCAGTCTGTGAGACTTGAACAGCTTCATTTTGAAAGCTGTGTGTTTGCACTTAAATCAAATAGTTGGATTAATGCAAGATTTCCTAATTAGGAAAATAGACCTTGGAATCTTTTCTTGTTAGGCTGCTTTCTTAGATACTGCTTGGATACTTCTTCAAAGAACCTTTTAGATATAAAAAGCAAACAAACAAACAAAAAGATTGGTAGAATAAGAAGACTAAAAGCGTTTATTGAAAGCAATAACTGAACTGAATCAGTTCAGGACACAGACAATAAGAATAGCGTGAAACACACTGAGGGGCACCGCTGTTAATTGGATATTTGTCTAGTGTCACAATGATCCAAGACTGCTTGAAGAGAAGTGAGAAAAATAACTTGGCCATTAGACATGTCTTAGAATAAAAGAAGAATAACATGATACCTGAAACTGAAAGTGGAATTTCTGAATATTGGCTTGGCCATATGTGAGAGAGAAAAAAAATTCTCCAGAAAGCTGAGATTTTTAGGTTATGGTATAATTTGGTTTGCCTGTAAAGTTACTTCACAGAGTTTTTTCTCCATATGGGTTTGTTCTGCAAGTGCTGTATCTTACTTATCAGCCCCATACAAATGCCTCAGATACTTTAGGGCACCTCAGATGACACCAGATGTTAAGTAGTTGAATCCCACCCAATTGCAGGGTTTTCTGTTGAATGCATTTATCAATCCAAACTTCATTTAACCTTGAATGGAAAAACCTTTTCAACTCTCCTTTTTTTTTTTTTCTTCATAATCAATATTCTTCATGGAAAATATTCCATCTATTAATGGAACAGGTAATGCAGCAATGTTTATGAAATCCATTCACAGACTGATTAATACATTTAATATGTTTACAAAAAAAAAGCTGACAAAAGGAAGCTAATAAATGTCTGATGAAAATGCTCAACTGCAACAATCAATGTGATTATTTCAGCCTCATGAGATGATTGGTTTTCTTTGTAGGCTTAGTGCCCAAATGATTTAAGTGCAAATTTTGTTTTTTGATTAATAGGGGGAAAATTTAAAATATCTTACATTATATTCTTTTTTTGCCTCTTATGAAAGGAAGGCAAAAAAGACGGGTCATCTGAAAATACTTTTTAATGTGGTGAAACATTTGAACTTTCATAGAAAAGAGGAAAATGAAAACTGTAGGGACAGAACAGAAACATACACTGTGTAAACTGGGTAGAAAATTAATATCTGCACTCAATATCTCTGCCCTTAACAGTGCAGCTCTACAGGTAGATGGATCTCTTGGTTGGAGTTTGCCTAATAATTTCTGCTGTGGTAAAAAAATCTTTAGAAAATAACATGTGTATTTGACCTATACTGAATGTTCCTTTTTTATTAGCTAACAGTCTAAACAAACAAGGCCCTCAAGGTTTGCTTTCCAGCTGTAGGTACCTGTATATTTTTGTTTGTGTTCTTTGTCTCATTAAAGTCAAGGCATAATTTAACTTCAGAAAAGTCACTGAAATGGGTGATGTTACACCTTTAATTGTTATGATTGCAGTCTAATATAAACTGCACAGAAAACAACAGGGATTATAGCTTTCATTTTCTAATCAAAGACATTTGACACATCTGGTGCTGATTATTATATCAGCAAATATAATTATGTTTTCTGAAAGTTAAGTGAAAAACAGTACCAGAATTATAATACCACAGTCATAAAAATGTACTTTTCTATTTTCTTAATGAAAGTCACCTTGTACTGAATAAGAGTAAACTACCAATTGATACTTTTGAGTTCTTTCTACTGAAAAGAGACTCATTATGTAAAATCATCTGCTGGGAACTGCATAATACAGTGGGTGCACTTAAAGTGTTACTCCTAAACTGAAAGATTTTACTGTTTTGAGAAATATTTCCTCAATTCTCTCAACCTGCTAAGGCCCAAATGTGGAGCAGAATGTGTAATAAAAAAAATGAAAATGAGAGGTGTAAAATGATTACAAACACAAGAAATATAAACCTCTGAGAATTGTTATTTTTGTACAAATAACTCCATTATTATCAGCTCAGTTTCATGTATCTTTATTTCTGCTGTGGAGAATTCTCTACAGTGAATGTTAAGGGACAACAAATTGGCCAAGACCAGAATAATTTTGAGAATGTAATGAGAGATGTGGTATATAGGTGACTTTTTTCTTTAAGTTGAAAAAAAAAAAAATAGATACAACTGGTTATACCAGAAAAAAAAAGAAAGATGTTATCAAGGTATACCCATTTTGCAAAAAAATACGTCTTGTTTCCTTCAGATTTGTTCCAACAACATGACAGTCCAGCTTTCTTTCATGGATAAGTAAGATAAATACTGGGCAGCTAATAAAAGGCGCCACTGGTTGAAGACAAAGCCCGGTCTAAATAATGCACTACCATGTATCAGCCTCAGAAGATTCTTTGATCTGACAATATTATTTTAAATACAAAGATTATTCAGAACTTCTGCACATGCCCACATTCTTGGTTCTGAAGGGTGAGCACAGTGCTGCAAATAAAAGCTATCTGACTAGAAAGTACAACATTAATGAAACTTAATATAAACACGTCTAGAAAGTTATCAAATAACCATGCTGTGGAGGCTGTGAAACATATGCCACTGTAATTACATTTGTCAAATATTCAAATTTGGAAGTTTGAATTATTGTGAAGTGTCCAGGCTAGAGTAACTCAAAGCCGTGAAAGGCCGCTGAGAGCCAGCATCAAGCATCTGCAGCATGGCTTACATGCAAGCAGGATGAAAGATCTGCTAAAAGGATTGGACCACCAGGCCAGTCTTCTTTTCCTTCCATCTCAATTCAGTGAGACAGACTTTCTGCATCAGCAGTTCATTCACTGTAGGGCAAGACTAATGCTGTTTGCATTTCAGTCCAGACAGAACTAGTAAATCTAACTTTGCCAGATTTGGTGAGAGTTTGCTGCCCTCATGTTGTTTCCACGACACCAATAATTATTCTAGTTCAGAACTATGTCATTAAAGACCAAAAAAACAGTCTGATTAATATAAAGTTTCCTTTGACTTTGAAATTATCTTGAAGGAACAGGGAAATTAATTCTTTCAGTAGGAAATGAAGCATGCACTTATCAATAGTTGATCACACCATTTTAGGAAAGAGAAATTATTTTACTCGAGGAAATAAGGTGCTGTTGTCATGAAAATTTGTGGTTTTAATAACCTAAAAAGAAAGCACTAGACCATGTACCCTGAGTTACTGTGCCCATTGTGTGAAGTAAATGCATCCTCATTGGATGTAATGCTGCAAATGTATAAAAGAATAGAAACAGAGAAGAAAATGCCTTCAACTTTAAAAGCTTAAGAGATCACAATTTACATGTTCAAGATAAGGGTTTATGAAGCCTAAAAAGTTAAGTGAGTAAGGAAATAATGTGGCATGGCTGCATGAACACCTCAAATAACTTGCAGGAAATGTCCTTAACTACCACTGATAAAGAGAGACAGTTGTAACCTAAGAATTTTGGCATTCTTTCATTTTGATATAGAAAAGTTAAGACTATTGATATTTTTTTGCCATGATTTTAATTTTATAATGGTATTGTGGCCTCTAAACTTCCTTTTTCTATAGTAGTAGTAGTAAGACCTGTTTGAGTTGTCCAAAGTACTACTGAATGATTGCTTTCTTCTCTTCTGGAGATACATATATACACAGGTGTACTTTCATATGTGTATGTATGGATCCAGATATGTATGCACATACACACAGATTTTTACTAGAACACAGATATTGTATAAAACTTGGAAAGTGTGTTTGTATTATCACAAAGGAAAAAGCTTCTAAGTTCATTGACGCCCAAGATACAAAGAAAATAACACAACATGTTGTGAGCAGGCACGATATATCCTTATACATATGTTTAGGATAACAGTAAATAGTACCAGAACAACTTGAAGAAGCTGTTAAGAAAACCTCAGTAATACAAGTCCTAAAATTCCTGCCCCTGTATGCCGGACAGCTTTAATTATTTATTTTGAAGACATCTTCTAGTGCCTTCACTGGCACTCATTTAGTTTCTTATCAGCACCTCAAGAGTAAATTCTGCCCACTGGAAGGGAGCGTATGTTTCTATGTTTTCTATGTTTCTATCTGCATAAACCTCAGTATGAGATCCACACATATTATGTACCTGCCCATGTACCTCCAAGCATGTACCTCTCTTTATTCTTCTGCATATGTTATCTATTTAGAAAATAAGTATTGGGAAGGTTTGCACCCAGGGTCAACAAAATCAGTAAGAGGCAGCCCTTAATTTCAGTGGTATGCTTTATGTTAGATATGCATAATTATTATGCATTCACTAGCTGGAGATGATTTTCACTTGTTACGCAGCAAAGAATTCTACAGAACTGCCACACTGATGTTGATGAAATTTGTTGATATCTCAATCCCTGTGTTGGTGTTCTGTCAGTGAAGTCTTATTAACCTTTCATGCACCAAAGACTATTGTTCATGCTCTTCAGGTTTCTTATAACATCATTTCACTGATCTACAGAAAATCAGTCCATCAAGCCCTTCATCTGTATGGAATCATTAGTATCCAATATTTATTCAGCTCTCTGAGTGAGAATGTAGCCCTCCACACCTTTTTAGTGGCATCTGTATCCTGTATCTTCATTACAGATTCCTTACTCAGGCTTACATTATGATATAAAATTATATTTCATATTGGTCTATCAGTAAGAGATACTGACATATAATTATTCACTTTTTCCTCATTTGCATCATGCCATGAAAGAGGAAAGGGCGATGTCCTTGTTTCCCTTTATTTACATCCTCCTCATCAACATCAAAACACCTTGCCAAAGGAGCTGGAATAGGAAGGAGTATAGAAAACCTTTTAGTTCTTGATGCCTTAAATTGAGTGGATTACGCTATTTTTCCCTTGCCACTTCATTATCATCACAACCCCCTTTTAGACTCTGTCTCCCAGCTACTTGTGATGTGCATAGGTTGTCCTTTGCTGAGGCTGGTCCCTACCTTCTAACATAGCACTGGGCTTAATTTTATCAGATGTTTGGGATTTCAGATCTCTCTTTGATCTCTAAAACAACTTTTTCTGAAGAGGTGATAAATCTAATGAATTGCAAATCACCTTTGATAGTTCTGAGATTTTAGTACAGGTATTAGGAAGGATAACACAACACTCCAGAAGTTGAAGCTTTTTGAAAACCACTGTAAAGCTTCTTTTGAAGAATACTGTTCCCAGAGAAGACCTAATTGTCTGGGAAAATAGTACTTATATTCAGTTGCTCTTGGAAATGGTACAAAGAAGATTATTTCTAACATTACAGTGTTTCTGTTATGAATGTATAGTTCCTGGCCCTGAGGGCACCATAGGACCTACCGTCCTTGTCCCCTGAGGCTCCCCAAATCTTGCTTATGGCCCAGGACCCCGTTTAAGCCCTCTGGAGACATCAGTCCCTGCCCCAGTGGTACTGAAGCAGGGCTGGTCTCCAGCTCCTCATAGCCCTGCCCTGCCTGGCTCTGGTCCCCACTGAGCCAGGCCCACATCCAAGCCCAGCCCTGGCCCATCCTCATCCCTAGGGATGTGCCTAGTGCCCAGGACAGGGGCTGTCCTGGTGCCTCCTGGCTTCCCTATTCCTCTCTACATTGGTGGAATGAAATCTGGCCCTTGTGGCACCGTGACAATATATTTTCATTGGCTTCAAAATTTCACCTCTTCCACAAATAGAACAGATGAAGAGGCGACTGTCTTTTAGTCCTACTAAAAAGGTAAGCATAAAACTAGATAATTCTCTTAGGATTGGTTGTTGAAGGGAAGGGAAGGGAAAGGAGAAAGGGAGAAAGGAAAGAGAAAAGAAGAAAGACAAAAGCTGGATACGTTTTGTTTCTTTTTATTTCCTATAGGTTTCCTTAGCTGAGCCAAACTGCTTAAATAATTTCACTAAATGGTATTATCTTAATGCTGAACTGTTACATAATGTGCCTCCTCACTAATGAGTTTAAAATATGTATTTTTTTGGAGTTGAATATCATAAGTTCACCCGCCCAACCATGTCTCTACATCCTCTGTTGTATGTTTAGCAATGACTCCTAACCTTTAAAGCCAAGTGGAAGTTCCTCTATTCTCTCAGAACTAAGCAATCTGTCTGTAATTCTGGGTATGACATCTTACCTAGTGCTTTACAGACCTGCCTTTATGCTCAGACATGTTGCCACAGGCTTCCTACACTCTTATGTAGAATATGTGATTCTTGGTGATCATGGTATTTTTCTAGTCCCATCAAGCCAGGAGACTGTGACTCTGCATCATACCAACCTTGAAGAGCCAATGTACATTATTGTCCACCAACAAAGCTGCTTATAATTACCAAACTGTCAAAGTGCCAAAACTCTCTCCAGTTCCTACTGAACTAAGCCTGTGCTTTAGATTTGTCAGAAATGGCTTATCTGGAAGCACAGTCTGTACCTAGAGATTTCACCCACTCAGACAGAGGTAATTATATTTAGTGGAAAGAATAATGCTTGGAAAAACACTCTTTACAAGTGTTTTATTTTCATACATTTCAGCTCTCTGATCTTATTGTTTAGTCCTTGAAATCAAACAATGAGAAGCTTGAGAGGCCAAGTCAAAACAAATAGGTGATGACAGAATATTAGTGTCTGTCAGTGTACACAGGTGAGATGGAAAATCAGAAAGCTGAGAACTTGAAGAGACAAGTCTATAGAATAAAAGGCATTTTCAGAGTCTACTGTCACCATCTTTAGAATACTGTAGATCTGATTCATTACCAGCTTGGAAATGAGAGGGAAAACAAGATGATGATGTTTTCCTATTTAATAACCAGTGAACATGTTAGGCATAAATGAGTTATGTTGCTATGCAAAAGGTGGCATAGTTCAGCATTTTGCTAAAATTTCTGTGACCATCATTTTATACTCCGTTTTTAAAAATACCTTTTCTTCTGACCTTCCATCTATTCATTTACTCATCACTATTTTGCCTAGTTTTGACACATGTATCTTACAGTTATTCCATAATGACCAGTGTAATGATTTATGTATCTATACAGAGATCAATCTCTTGCCTTTAAAAGGATGATTTGCTGAAAGAAGGGAATCTCTTATCTAGGCAGTTGCCAAAAGTTGTTCTTTTTATTCAAACCCCATTCATAATGCACTGACCTAAATCTGAATTTCTGTTGAGGTTCCTGGTTTCACCCAGGGAGGTGAAATTGTGACTCCTCAAACATGAGACAGCAGTTTAAACTATTGATGAACTGACTGCTTGGTTCTCAACATACAACTTTAGCACTCATTTAGGGATGATCAAAATCCTATCTGAATTATTGTAGATAGAGACCTTGTGTATATACTCGTCACCTTAAAAAACAGATGTAGTATTTGAAGTCTGCCAGTTGATGACGCATGGATATAACTGTGTGTTATGCAACAAAACACCAAGCACGCAGTGCACAGAAAAGTTTCTGGTAGTCTGTAATAAGGCATCATTCTTTTGGTGAAGTAAAAAAATTGCATTGCAAAAATACCTTGTCATTGAGGTGACATTCAAGTCTACCACATGACTTCAAAGAAAAGTCTAACTGAAAGATATATTTAACTGTACAGCACAGAAGAACAGATATGGTAAAATAAACAAGTCTTGTCGCATTACATTTTCCACAAATAGATCACAATAATGAAGGCTTGTCTTTCCTATTCATGCAGCTAGGAAAATGTTCACTTGGAGAGGTAGTCATCAACAGTGAATACCTGAATAAATATATAAATGCATAAACATTTTCTTTTTGATCTGTATAAGATCAAGGAGGATTTTCCATACCTGCTGTAGCTACTTTCACTGTTAATAAAACTCTCTGACTCACTGTTGTGGTGGAAAGACTAAATGTTCAGGACATGATTTCAGCTAACAGGCTTAGAAAGTGTTTGGTTTCTCTGATAAAATAGAGCTGAATGATTCTACTCATTTTGTACTTAAGCAGCAGTAGACAAGCTCTACAAGAGTTGGTAAGATATGTTTGCTCTAAGCTGATAGATATGAGTTTCACAGTGATATGTTTTCCCCCATATTTAAAATAGTCTGCAGTAAGACAGTAATATGACGTACATTGTGTTCCTTCTATTTTTTTTTTTACCTGCAAAACCACTTTTATTTTCTCTGAAGTGCTAATTTGCAGGGTGAAGTTTAGCCACAAATGTACTGCATTTGACTTAATTCCACTCTCACTCACACTGGTGTTAAACCATTGGAAAAAGAAAAAATAGTATATCAATATTTCAGTTGTTTTTGCTTAGATAATATTTCCGTTCATGAGGATCAGTGCATTTTATATCAGTTAATAAGTCGAAGATCTCTGTTCAAATGATCCGTGAGATAACCTTACTCCTTATTTTCTGGAAAACCCAATTTAAACACGTTTCTAGTTTTTGACAACCACCTCTACATTCAGCTGAGATAGGGACATGTCACAGGATTTACTGTCTAAGTGTGTAATCCTGGGCAATTAGTTTCCTTTTCTGTAGCTGGCATGATGCCTCTTTCCTGTGGTCATGCACCACACTGATTGAAGTAGCTGGCCCTCGCCTTCTGGACATGAATGAGCAGGTGGGAGTCAAAGTTAAGGGAGATACTGTGGGCTAGAGGTATAATGATTTCAGGGAAATTAAAAACAGTATAAGGTAGTTCCCACATAAGTAAGTGTATTTGCTTAGGCTGCTTTTATGGACTTACTCTCTCAGAAATATTTTTTTGTCGTTAAAAAGTATAAAGGCATTGATAAATGTACTATTATTGTATTCTTTTATTGTAGTCATTTGCTCATTTTGGCCTGATCAGGATGAGAATAAAAAGATGATGTCTCATTTTTGCAGGCTGACAAAACAAGGAGCAGTGGCAGATCCCAGTTGCTAAAAATACCATTTTTATCAGTAATCATGGGGTCCTCTCCTCTCCCTTCTCCCTTCTCCCTTCTCCCTTCTCCCTTCTCCTTTCCTCCTTTCCTCCTTTCCTCCTTCCCCTCTTCCCTTTCCCCCTTCCCCTCCCTTCTCTCTTTTTTTTTTTATTTCTTTTCTATTTTATTTTTTCTTTCTCTTTTATTTTTTTATTTTAATTTTGGATTACGCGCTTTGTGAAGTTGTTTATATGGAAGAAGATTGAGCTGAATTATTTACTTACTAATTATTTACTTGTTTACTTACACTATTTCTTGAGTACATCATTCAGTTGACATTCTCCTTGAACAGAGCTGTGTCAGCTACAGAATCTGTACATAATTTTTTTTATTTCAGTTGCTGCTTATTTGTACTAATGGTCATCATCCTGGCTGGTGATTTAAAAACCAGGCATCTTTACAGCTTGTGCAGAATCTGGTTTATTCAGTGGTTGAAGAAGTGACCTTAAATTCAAATGGAAGTGATGTGCTTTACTAGGCGAGATAAAGAAAGATCAGCACCTAACAGTGCATCAATAAACAAGTCACAGATCTGTGTTGCCCAAGAGGAAGGCCATTATAGCTAGCAGCAGAAAGACTAATATGTTAGATCTGAGCAGAGCAACTGAAGTCTGTGAAAGTTGCAGGAGTGTCAAAGCTATTCTGTATTTTGTCAAGCACAGCAACAGCACCTGAAGTGCTCTGACAGTGCTGCTGATACAGCACCTCGGCAACAACACATTGCTTTCTTTAGTTTCCAAATGTATTTCTGGGAGAGCCCTGGAAGTCCCATGTTTGCTAACGTGGTGCTTCTGCAGTGTCCTTCTATTTACAGAAGAGATCCACTTATGTTTCCCCAGCGATAGCTGTATAGCATGCTGATCAGTAGATTAGCTATACCTTTTAGCTAACATATTTCAACGTATGCTGAAGTAGTGAAGAGATAACTGATGAAATAGAGAAAGGTACTTGCAGAAGTCAAGAAAAGGACCATTTCACAGCAAGGACAAAGACATATACACTAGCAGAAAGAAGTAAAAACAGCAGTAGGTGAACTGTTCATTATTCTAATACTTCATGTCATAGTCATAAAATCATAGAAGCGTTCTGGTTGGAACAGACCCTTAAGATCACGAAGTCCAACTGTTAACCCAGCACTGTCAGGTCACCACTAAACCATGTCCCTCAGCACCACATCTACAGGTCTTTTAAATACCTCAGTGGATGGTGATTCCACCACTTCCCTGGGCAGCCTGTACGAATGCTTGACAACCCTTTCTGTGAAGAAATTTTTTTTAATATCCAATCTAAAGTTCCCCTGGTGCAACTTGAGGCCATTTATTCTTGTCCTATCACTTGCTACATGAGAGAACAGACTGACTCCCCCCTTGCTACAGCCTCCTTTCAGGTAGCTATACAGAGCAATAAGGTCTCCCCTCAGCCTCCTTTTCCCCAGGCTAAACAACCCCGGTTGTTAAGACTTGCTCTCTAGTCCCTTCAGCAGCTTCACTGTCCTTCTCTGGACACACTCCAAAACCTGGGCAGTTTTCCAGCCAGTCTTCCCCAAGCCTGTAGCAGTGCAGGGGGTTCTGGTGACCCACGTTCAGGACTCATCACTTTGTCTTGTCAAACTTCGTAGCAATGGCCTTGGTCCATCAAACCAGCCTGTCCACCTCTGTAGAGCCTTTCTACTCTCAAGCAAATGAACATTCCCACCCAACTTGGTGTTGCCTGCAAACTTATTGAGGGTTCCCTTGATCCCCACGTTCAGAACACTGATAAAGAAATTAAACAGAACTGGCCCCAGTACCGAGCCCTGGGGAACACGACCTGTGACTGGCTGCGAACTGGGTTTTGATCCGTTCACCGCAACTCTCTGGGCCCAACCATCCAGACCAATTTTTATCTAGTGAAGCATACGCCCATCCAAGCCAGTTTTTCCAGGACAATGCTGTAGGAAATGGCGTCAAAAGCTTTTCTGAAGTCCAAATAAACCATATCCACAGCCTTTCCCTTATCCACTAAGGGGGTCACCTTGTCATAGAAGGACATCAGGTTAGTGAAGCAGGACCTGCTTTTCGTAAACCCATGCTGTCTGGGCCTGATCACCTGGCTGTCCTGTATGCACCTCATGAAGGCACTCGGGGTGAGCTGATCCATAACCTTTCTCTGGCACCAAGGTCAAGCTGACAGGCCTGTAGTTCCCTGGATCCCCCTTCTGGCCCTTCTTGTAGATGGGTGTCACATTTGCTCACCTTCAGTCAACGGGGACCTCCTTAGTTAGCCAAGACTGATGATAAATGATGAAAATCCCGTGGGTGGATCTCATCCAGCCCCATAGACTTGTGCACATCTAAGCGGTGTAGAAGGTCACTGATCATTTCCTTTTGGATTATGGGGTCTTGATCTTGCTCCCTGTCTTCTATCTCAGTGGGCTGGGCACTCAGGGGACGACTGTTGTTACTATTAAAGACTGAGGCAAAGGTGGTATTCAGTACCTTAGCCTTTTTCTCAGCCTTGGTTACTCTATTTCCCCCCACATCCAATAAAGGATGGAGATTCTTCTTAGTCCTCCTTTTGTTGTTACGGTATTTATAGGAACGTTTTTAATTGTCTTTTCTGGCAGTAGCCAGTTTAAATTCTAATTGACCTTTGGCCTTTCTAATTTTCTCCCTGCATAGCCTCGTGCTATTTTTGTAGTATGCCTGGTTTTTTAATTACTTTTTATTATTAATCCTATATTGATGGAGACTACTAATGTGACAACGTATTAGATGTGGAGAATATACAGAAAGTGTGAAGTTATGTAAAATTTCACTTAAATAATAAACTTTTTTAAAGATTTATCAAATATACACTATTGTCATTGCTTCAACGGAAAGCCAGTATTAGAATATTTAAAGTTTGATTAAAACCAGTTACAGCAGGGACAGGCATTCCACACTGGAAGAAGAGTTAACATCACATTTGTTAAAAACCTAAAGTTAGTCTATGTGGGGAAGATAATCTGCACTGAGTTACTGGATTTATCACAGTTTATGTAAGCAATGTAGCCTTTGAATGTTAGACCAACAACACCTTTATGATGATTTATAGCCTTCTTGAAGACAGAATCTTTTCTGGCCTCATAGAAATTTAAAACCTATTTTCAATAAGAAGACTTCTGAAGTTCGTGTTTTCTTTTTCTCTTGCTTTAGGGAGAAAGAGAGAGAAAGCCACAAAACTTAAAAGTGACCTTCTGGACAGAGAACAAATTTGAAATTTTTTTTCTTCTTAATAAATAGTGCAGTGAAAACAAAACTTGAAACTTCAACACTGGTGTAAATTGAAACTCTCTGGACAGCTTCTGTAATAATCGTATAGTATCAGGGTAGAGATGCTACAGCTTTAGAACCAAGTGATGAAAACACTTCAGCATTTAAAACTGCAAGATTTTTATTAAATCCTAGCTACCACATCGACAACATGAAAGAAAACCACATTAGGTTATTGGGAAGGAGAAACAGAAATGTGTTAAAAAGAAAAAAAAAAAAAAAAGAGAAAAAAGGAAATTTCTGCCTGAAATATAATTGTTCATTTGGAATGCATAGAAGACAGAACAAACTCAGACAAGGGATGCATTCTTTTTCAGCTCTGGTTCTGCATAAACCACAGAAAGTTGTTCCATCTTTCTATACGGCTTGTGACAAAACTCAGTGGCCATCACCAGGTATTCTCTTGTAATCTTGTAAGAGGGCATAAGCTTCAGGGGCCTTTGAACTGCAGGAGTGGTAATCTCCAGTTACCTGTAGCTGCATGTGGTAGCCACTTAGCAGTATACGCTAACTTCCCTAACTGTTCCTTGGCCAAAAATATGCTGATAGTGTCTCTGCTGGTCTTGTGATATTGCCCTGATGCAAACAGTGTGCTTGTACTTCCCAAAAGCTACAAAATTTGCTTCCTTATTTTAGTTTGCTGATTTCAGTCTCTTAATTTTTGCATGAACCACATAAAGCTTATCATAAACTTTATTAAAATCAAGTTACGGGTAGGAAGGATTTGAGTTGTTGGGTTGTGTTTTGGTTTGTTTGACACAATGAAAACTCAATAACCAAAGTTATTAAGCAGGCATTCTTTGTTACGGTGCCTGGCATGTGGGGGATCTCTCCTCTTAACTGAGCAGCGGGGTTCAGAAACAATCATTCCTTATAGAGAGATTACATACATATGCATTACATTTCCCCTAAACCTACTGCATATTCAGTAGAATTCTAGGAAACCATTATCATAAGTCTCTGCACGTTATCACATGCGCACATCCGTGTGGTAGTGGGCTCTTGTCATCCTCTGGTGGTCTCTGGGAAGAAGATCAAAGTCTTCCTTGTCCTTAGACTTTTGACTTTCTTGGGTCTTGGCTTGCCCCGAAGTTCTTTACTGGTTCAGACTTGTTCTGTGGTTTCTTGGACTACGCTGCTAAAGACTATGTTGTTTTTGTAGTTTCAAGCATTTTATCTTCCATAAGCATCCTTAATCACCTGTTAAAGAGAGAACAGTAATGTGAAAGAGGTCTGGAGGCCCTGGTTCTCTTACAGGTATTGAAATGGGACACATAATCAAACCAACTATAAGCTCAGTCTGAAAAAGCAGATAAAATGCATCAAAAGTACAAATTGATTTAAACTTCTGCACAGCTGTTGCTGGTGCTGTATATTCCTCTCATCAGTTTGGGTTTTTTTCTTGTTTGGAGTGAGGAGAAAAAAATTGCCCTTCCTTTTGTCTTGAGAGGGAAACAGTCTAATGATTAATAATCCTGATCTAAATTCCATTCTCTCTTATTCATGGTTATGTGTCCTTTCAATGCCTGTACAATTTGAAAGTTCCCTTCCTTCCTCGGTACTCACTTCAGGAGATATTTACAGTTAGGAATGGTTCCTCTTTCAGCTTTCCTCTAACTAATGTAAACAACTCAAACCCTCCTGGTCTCTTCCTGCAAGAGTCAATGAATACTATATAGAAGTTTATAGGTCCTATAGAAATAATAAGTAGAGATGGTTGAGCTCTGTTTAGGATTTGAAATTGTAATGACTTAATTGTAATACTTTTTTTCTCTGGAATATGAAAAAAAAAAATCATTTGAGTTTCTCTTTTGACTTTTTTTTTTTAATATTTTCATTTTTTGAAGGGGCTCAATATGCCTTTCCCCCTGGAGTTTGGGCAGCATTATAAAGCAACTAAACAAAATAAGGCTTTCAAAAAGATTGAAATTCAAACCAACATACATAGATGTTTTCTGTTGGAGCAGAGGAAGACAATTTGCTGTGCATGAGTTACTGGGCTAGTGAAGAAGGTCTTTTGCTAGTACTTGGGTTTATTATGACTTGCAAATTGTTTGCTTCTTTTCTTTTCAAATGGATGCAATAAAAATTATCCTTGAATTTTGCCTGGGGCTGTCATGTTCCTGGCACAGGATTTGTCCAGCTAGAGCTATAATGAAAACAAAGCCTATTAGTATTTTTCTTGCAACTGAAGATCAATTGCTAATTACTAAAGATTACACTCTCATCTGCCTTAATTGTCATATTGATTTTTTTGAAAGATACTTAGTAAGAAATACAAATGTATAGGTTATCTAAATAAGTGTTTACAGTACCAAACCAGCAATTCACATATGCTAGTGTCTGATAATTACAAACATAAATTTAGATTGCCCGTGAAATCACCAGAGTAATAAGATTAATTTTATCTGTGTCAGAAAAGATGGAGGCAATGCAACAATATATTCAAAATGACTTATTCCTAATATTTGGAAGCATTTTTATTTTTAGTTCTGCAAATGTATTAGCTGTTAGTGACTCTATTTTTAAAGATGCACACTGGATTAGAAATATCTAATACTTGCTGGAAGTAGGACACCACCTGTATTCTTCCTCAAAATTTGATTTGCTTATTATCTGAGGAGTGGGGTAGCTCAGCCCAACCATCCCAATCTGCTTTCAAATATGTAATTCAGATTAAAACATTTTAAACTCCTTAATCTACTTTGAAAGTGGAATATTCAGGGTTTGGAAAGTAGTATTTCTCTTCTAACATGTCAATAGGGAGGTACTTACTTTGGAAAGTGATCCCTTCAAATTCCTGCTAGAAGGGGAGGTAATCCTTAAGGCCTTAATTTAAACTAGGGTATCACTAAATTAAATGCTCCACAAAATACCTGGCCACAAATGTCACTGTCCCAGAGAACTGTCACTTCTTGATCCATGTTCTATATTTATATCCTCTTTAAAAAAAAGCAAAACAACAAAATTCTCCAGAGTCTCAATGTTTCCTGAGTGTTCAATGAAATGTTGAACAGCAAAAAGAAGTGTATGACAGAACCCCACTATTTCAGTATTCTTTCTTTCTTATGAGTCAGATCAATATTAAATTGCTGTTGGCTCAGTTGCTAGTGCCAGACTATTTAACAGGCAAACTTGAAAATGCATTTCAAGTTATACTTAAATTTTTCTTTTGTCTTTTTCTAAAATAGTTAGATTTCAGTAAAAAAAAACATCAACAAAACCAAACAAAACAAAATCTTCAGTACTACACCAAGAAAAAAAAAAATCCAAAGCCATTAATAACCATCATATTGGAGTAATACAAAGTTAATTAATCTAAAAAATGGTACAGATGTGTAGGATTTGGATGAATGTAGTTTTAACACAATATTTTTGGCTTTGGAGACAGAAAGCTTCATTTTCGTAGCCCTTTTCATATTACTGTGTAAGAAAAAATTTTCCAAGGCTGAGTATATCTCTTTGTGGGGTTTTGTATTCTCTTTGTGGGGTTTTTTTTGTGGTTTTGGTTTGGGTTGTTTTTTTTGTAACATGGATTTAAAGAATGCCCGAGCACTTTGACCCTGGGATATATACGAAGTACACATAAGTCTAAAAAATAAAGTAAGACACCATCTTTTTCCCAGTAACCCTTTACCGAAAGATAGGTTGCCTGCCCATGTACTGTAGAAGTGTTAATACCATAAGCAACACATGAAAAATGGAAAGTGTGTGCATACTGCTTGGTAACTAAGAACAGTCAGAATATAGTCTCTTGCCAGCAATGTGTCAAGGAGTTTGAATGCTCATTAAATCATATAAATAACAGAGTATGTTGAAAAACATTTCTCTTGCATAGTGGAATCAGACAAAAAGAAACTGGGTTTTTTTTTTTGGTGCAGAGATTTCAAACAGCTCTGCAAGTACTTGGATTTTTATGTGGCATTATAGTATTCCACAGGGAGCTATAGTTTGTGTTTCTTCTTGCTCAGTTCTCTCCTATAGGCCTGGTTTTCCATAAGAATATATTCTGTGCTATACCATAGCACCTCTCTCCATGAAAGGAAGCAATAATTTCAAAAGCCACAGCACGTCATGGAAATTAATGATTCAGTGTGGAGAAAAAGATGGCAATATGGTCTGTGTGGTTCCCATAAAGTAAGTAAATGAGCACTAGAGAATACCTGCAGGTTTAAGATTTCAGGATAATGTCAACATTTTCCTTGGAAGTAAGACAGTGATCCACACCACCAAAAAGCAATTGTTAAAAAGCCATCTTTTGTGTGGAGGAACAAAACACCAAGCCAAACCTGAGGAAATCAGAGAAGGGTCATGAAAAATTTCAACCAACCCCAGAAAACAAAAAGGACAATTGACCGTTCACTGTTTTCTGGGAATAAAAACAGTACGTTGCCTCTGTTTCGTGTTAGGCAGTTTGGTTTAACATGGCGTAAAAATGCCAAGACAAAAAGAAGACCAAAAAAAAAGACTAAAAAAAGAAAAGGAAACATACCCTAACATGTGATATCTGCACTAGGAAAGAAGGTGCTGTATTTCTACAGCAGGCCCAGGGCAACCTTGGGGGTAGTGGTGGGAGAGCTGCCTGTCCCAGAGAGTTCAGTCATTTGAGTAGGCAGGTACAGGGAGTTAGAAGAAGAAAGTAAATCAAAGAGAAGCAGAGAGTTTTATTGTCTATATATGCTATCGTTCTCACCTTTGTTTAGGTACAATTACTTTGCTCTAAGATTTATGAAACAGATAGAGGTAAAACCTGCTACATGCACATGACATAATACAACAGAAAGCTAAAGACTGTGTTACCAACGGCTAGCACTTCCAAGTTAAATTAAGACACTTCTCTCTGTTGTAGCAACATGTTCAGTAGATGACCTCCTAAAAAGACTCAGAACATTAAATAGAATACTTCTTATGCTTCAGTAAAATTGTCCATTTGGGTCATAGCTCATAAAGGTAAAATTCACAACCTAGTTGCCAGACTGACAGACTTACTGTGACAGTGAATAGTATGCTTTCCAGTGTAAGACATGTATTTGAGAACATGCCTATTTAAATACCAAACAGTTCTCATTTTGTGTGTTGATCAAAAGGTATAACCTGGTGACATAGCACCAAATCCGTAAAGATTTGGCGTTTCTGGTTTCGAGTAATTTTAAATTGGCTCCCCCTCCTGTGGGACTGCAAAGTGTCTCTTGTGAGAAATAAAAGTCTCCCACCTCCTGCAGAAGTGGAAAGCACTTGGCTTCCCAGGAGAGATGATCAGCTGCTTTTAGCATCACATTTTACGTTGGAGTCTTACCTGAGACATGTCATGAGCCTACTATCACTGAAGCCAGTGCCCTTTTTTTTAATACTCTTGGGAAAAAAAACCACATTCTTAGACTGAATTGTGAATTTCCACAGGTTTTATATGGCAGGCAGGTTGTAGTTATGTCTTAGTTCCCTTTTCCCTTTTGTTTAATAAATAGTATACTTTTTACTTCTTAGAAACTTGATCTCAGTCCAATCAACCATTAGAGCAGAACAGCATCTCTGTGCAATCCACAATTAAGTCTACTTTAAAGGAAAGGGTAGATAACATCCTGCCTTGCCTTCATTCTCCATGATCAGTGATAGGAGGAACTTCATTTTCAGGCTCCTTGAAACAAGAAATCTAGCTTCCTCTTCATGGAACATGAGCCAAGGTTTGGACAGTATACACATCAGCACTTTGGGCTAGGGAGGAGTGCAAGAGGAGTGGTGAACATGCTGAAATTGATAGGTGCTGCAAGTTACAGCAATACTAATTGCAAGGAAAATGACAAGCGTGTAACTAACGCATTCAGTGTATTTTTAAAAGATCCACATGATGCCGAAATAAATCTTGCCTACCAAGCAGTGGGCTTCTTCAAGAGACCAGCTACGGATGTCTCAAACCTGCTGTGGTGGTGGCGAGATCTGCACAGCCCTTGAGCAAGGCCTGCCTGGAGGGAGGAGGTGTCGATGGCTCCCAATAGCCCTCAGTGGCTCCCAATAGCCCTCGGTGGCTCCCAATAGCCCTCAATGGCTCCCAATAGCCCTCGGTGGCTCCCAATAGCCCTCAATGGCTCCCAATAGCCCTCGGTGGCTCCCAATAGCCCTTGGTGGATCCCAATAGCCCTCGGTGGCTCCCAATAGCCCTCGGTGGCTCTGCCGCGCAGGGAGAGCCTCTGCCGGGGCCCGTAACGATCCCGCCCCGAGCGGGGGGACATTGTCACCAGCATCACGGGCAGGGCCCCCCGAGTGAGAGGGCGAGGGGAAGGCAGGGGGGATGTCTGCCGAGTCGAGACGGGGGGACATTTAATGGGCTGAGGTGGATGATCATGGGCAGGAGGGTCCAGCCCGACCTTGGCTGCTGCCCCTCATTAGAGGCGCTGAAAAGCCAGGGGCAGGGCCGGGGTCAGGGGCAGCTCCCTGGGTCGCTGCGGAGCAGGTGAAGGGCTTGGCCAGGGAGAGAAGGCTGGGGTTGAAGTCGAAACAACAGACGACCGTACGTTCGTGTTTGTTTCCCTGCCTTTATGAAAAGCGTGGTTTTGTGTCGGCAGCTTACGCACACGGAAGGAGAAGGGAGCTGTGGTTATCTGGCTTGTCTGGACAGGAGTGTACAGAATTTGAAGTAAGGTTGTTTAGAGCGCGTTCTGTCTCGTGTGTTTTTCAGAACAGGCAATAACGCTGGTAAGCAAAGGAAAGATTTTATTATTATTTGATTTTTATTGTCTTCTATGCCAAAAGTAGATTTGTGGGAGTGGCCAGCATCACATATCAAAAATTAGATTAAAAAACTGCTGCTATAGACAAAACCAGCTGAGTAGCTTATCCCCTCGTTGTAAAGGGTGATGATAGGACCTTGAGCGGGACTTAAACTAGCTTTAAAAACTCCCTGCACTTACTAAAGGGAATAAAGCATTTACTATGGGAATCAGTTTCTCAGAAAGATTCTGCTTTCCTAGTAGTAACAGAATTCTTAAATGGTATCTGGGTAATTAGTGAATGATACCTGGTAGAAGGCAGGAAAGATTAGAGGTTGGAACCTCCTGTTCTCTTCCCGTCAGAGATGTTCAGAAGCTGCAGTAGCTCTGCCCATGAAGATATATAGAAAATCAGAGTGGATGGCTAAAGTTAAATCCAGATATAAATTACAATCGGGAAGAACCAATGGCTGACCTAGATTTTAGATTCCTTCTCTCTCTTTCATTTCTCAGCCCTGTAAAATTGGTGCTTTTATTCCACCAAATTAGTAAATAGCTTGGTTCTTTATATTGTGCTTGTATTTCTACTAATTGCAATAGCAACAATCATTGCCATACTTACGACTTTATTATCACGTTACTGTTGTGGAAGTCAGAGGAAACTTACTTTACAATGGAACCACTCATTCCCTGCCTTGGAAACCTGTATGACTTGCTTAGCTTGGTTGCCTGACATTAAAATAAGTAAGGGTAGTGAAAAAGAATCCTTTGTTTACAGTCTAAAGCTATGGGCTAAAGTCCTGTTGTGGCAATTTGAATGTAAATAGAAACAAAGCAACTGTTTCTGATGCAGCCCACCCCTCTCTGCAACTGTTGCTGATTGATGTTGGTGCATGCTTAAATATCCGTGATTGTTTTGCCACACAATGTCAAAAAAACCAAACCAAAACCACAGTTTTTTGAACTTTTGTTTACATCCATCTACTCCTCTCTTGTAATAACCAAATACTCTGAATCTTAAAGATGTAATTTGTTTTCCTTTCAAAAGTACCTCAGGTATCTTAGCCAGAACACATAAATGTCCAGACTCTAGCATCTGGAAACTGTGTGCAAAGTGTAGGATTTCTGACCAGATCCTATGCCTAGGATTTCTGACCAAATCCTCTGCTTGTTGTGGGTGAAGCAGGGGAGCCCTGATGACAAAGCCTTAGCTTTTCAGTGTGGGTGACAGAACTGGCTGCTGTACTGGACTCTTGCTGGGCAGGGGCCGTGGATTGTCACTGCAGTGGCTTTTCATTCAGCAGCCCTCACCCGAGGTTCTTGGCCTTGTGCAGTACCTTTGTTTTGGGTGTTTGTTGTTTGAGTCTGTCCGTGACAGTTTGTGAATAAAGGTTGCTTGTGAGCTTCTTAATGGCTCTACCTCCTAGAATTATCTTCTCTCCTAGGGGCAGAGCAGTGCTCAGTGATGTCAGTGACAGATCTGAGACACTGAGAGGAATACAGAGAGTCACAAAATCCTGAAACCAACATCAAATGGTGTTGACACAGTAACAAAAAAATTATTTCGCAAGTTACATACAAAAAATGACCTCTTAAAAAGTGTCAAAGTGAAAACTGTAGTCAATAGCAGCTCAGAATGTTTTGTAATTAATGATCTTTTCCAAGTGCTCGGTACTGTGATACAGCCCTAGGTCCTATTAAAACATTGCTGATTTTTTTTATAATAGCAGCTGATAATATTCTAAGCATTGCTTAGCTGTGGTGTTGGGGGAGATGGTCTAGGGGTGAACTTGTAGAGTAGGGTTAATGGTTGGACACGATGATTCCAAGGGGCTTTTCCAACCTAAATGATTCTGTGTTCCATCTTTTGAATATAAATTAGCAGCATGAAGAGTTTTCTGAATTCTGAGTTTCTGTATTCAAGTCACTTAAGCTATGCAATGACAATGTGAAGAACAGTACACGTATATTCTATCCTACATTTTGTTGCTGATTCCAAGATGATAATTCAGTATTATTAACATTTCTTCTGGCCTTCTACTTGTTTTATCTGAATTGGTAGAAGTGCCTTTGAATTCATTTATGGCTATTGTTGAGAGTGAATTAATCACCGTGATAACATTAAATTTATTTGGACATTCAGTAGAAAAGGTGTTTAAAGTTAATATCCCTTGAATAATTTGCTAAGGCAAGTCTCACACGATATAGCATATCAGATGTCACAGCTCGTAAGTATCTTTGCTTTTTCTTTATGATGTGTGCAAACTAGAACTGTGTCAAATTACTTGCAGGAGAGTAGAGTTAATTTCTCCATGAGGCTTCCTAAGGACACCCAGGTAGTAAAGTTGTCATATCTCTTATTTATTGGTAAGTTTAGCAATGCTTCTATCAAGAATTAAATATACTTTGCAAAAACTTTGTGACCCACATCTTATTCCAATAAAAGAACAGCTCAGATTCCACTGAAAATCACAGCTCATTGAATTGTCCATCCTACTTTGTAAAGCTCCCTAGGATCTCCTGTTTTTACTTTGTAGACTTTCCATAGAAATCATGAGGTAATGTGGTGTCAAGTGTCTTATGTTAGTGTCTGTTCCTCAGAATATAGGCAGATGCACACTCGATCCAGGGAAGGGCACTAGCTTACCAGCACTGGTCATAGAAATGCCTCGTTTCCAAGCTCCACTAGAAACAAGTTGGCCTAACAAGGTCTTTTTCACTTGCTGCAGTCTTATCGTAGTACAGCTCTGGGACTGTAGGAGCTAGCTTGTGGATTTCCACATCATGTTCCATTTGAAAATAAAAACCTCCGTTGGGAATGGACTGGCGTGTAAGCTAAGCACTGAAAAATCACAACAGTTTCCCTGGAGAAACAAAGGGGCAGAAGATATTAACCAGTACAATGGTGGTAACATCTAACAAGCTTCAAATTTCTTTTACTGAATACGATGTATTTTTGTCCAACAGATGAAAATAGAACAGATTTTACATAGAAAAGGCATTTGGGATTAATAAAGCAGAAAGCGAAATCCACAGTCTATTGCATTTCTATCAACAGTTCCTGATCAATAAGGTTGCAGTGTACCAAAAAAAAAATGAAAGACACTTTCAGTAAGAATATTTTCTGTCTGGTCAGTGTATTCAGTTCACCAAACTGAGTTTGTATTTCTTTATAAAATCAAGGTGTCTTTTGCTGTCAGACCAGCCCTGCTTCCACTCCCTATGCAGACTCTTCTTTAAGTGAGTTAAACCAAGCATGCTCCTCTGCCTTGTAACAACAAAGGAGGATGTTACACTGCATGGTTAAGAAGCTGCTGCCATTTATTTCCCTTTAATTTGCTTCCTGCAGTTTTTCAGCTCATTTCCAATATGCATCTGCATCCATAAGGAAAAATTTCTGGCTTGTATTTGGCTTTGTCATTCTATATCCTGCAGAAAAACGAGGCAGAATGATGCTAATAATAATGTGTACTTTAAATGAAGAGGTCTAACTTGGTGACAGTGTCAGACATCATCTGCTAGAGGTGTTCACTGACCAGATAAACAAGGCAATATTGTCTATTTTAGGTTGAAACAGTCTTCAGCAGCCCATCTGTCTTCAGCACCCCATCTGAGAAGGTATCTTGCAAGTGAGAATAAAATAGTGAATTCCAAAACTGACGAGAAAAGTTCAGCATAGTTTGACGTCTAAGATTAATTTATATAAACAGAACGTGGTGGTAAGCAGAACCATCCCAGCCAGGAAAGCTGCCCTCTTTAGATTTTAAGGAATGAAAGAACAATGGTTTTTAGCAGTTGAGTTGCTGCAAAATTTCATGGGCCACATTTTTATATCCTTCTTGCATCAAGTGGCTACCTGTGGTTTTTCATGTCACTGACCAGTGCTATTATCATGAAATGTCAGTAAAATATTTTACAGAATGTAATCTTATTCCTGCATACTTAGAAAAAGACCAAAGCCTATACTTAAATGTATCACTTCTACTTTGTGAGTTAAATTTATGCAGGTTTAAACATCTTGGAATCAGACCTTAGGATCTAGTGCCTCTTCAAAGACAAAGTGTGAAATTTGCCTACCTGGCAGATGCTGTATTACTCTGCATGTTCCAACACATTTACTCATCTATGGAAAAGAGACCTAAGAGGCTGTTCTGGTTTCTGCTGAGATGGAGTTCGATTTTCCTTCGAGTAGCTGGGACTGTGCTGTGGTTTGGATTTAGGGTGAGAATAATGTTCATAACACACCAGTGTTCTAATTATTGCTAAGTAAAGAGTATCATTGATAAAAAACTGGGAGATTGCAATTATAGCTATCCACTAAATTTTAATAAATATGTATTTGAGGGAAAATCTGAATTTAACACATGTGCCTAAATAGAAGTATGTCTGTACAATACTGGGGGACACCAAGAGTTCACCTGGAACCTTTCATATGAGCTTCCTCCATTCTGTCTTTCCAATTCCTGATCTGTAGTTTGTAGACTTTTACAACCAGAAGTAGTACATTTGGATTTTTCTAAATACAACCAAAGATCCCATTAAAACTTTTAGCGTTGAATTATGAAATATCTTTTATTTATCCCTTTTCTTTTTCCTTTTCCCTTTTTCTTTTTTTTTTTTTTCTTTCTCCCTCCTCTTTTCCCCTTTCCTCTTTCCTCATTCCTCCTCTTTTCGTTCAGTGTGATTTACAGAAAAATATAAGCAAAAATCTAAGTTGGGATAAGTCCTTCCAATAGCATCACTTTCACAAAAATTACCTGTCTCCATATGACAGGAAACTCATCTCCAGATTTCTTTATGTCCTACCATGATTACTGCATTACTCAACAGAATGCTGTAGACACATGAGTATGCAGTTTCAGCTAATTTAATTTTACAGTCAAATTTAGTTTTAGCAATTAAGGACAGAAAAGTCTGGAAAAGAATAAGAATGAATATAAAAAATTTCCTAGGAGAAAACCAAACAAGGTTATCCTGCCAATGATCAGCTCCTGGAATTCAGGCTTGATGAAGCTCTGAGCAAGCTGATCTAGTTGAGGATGTCCCTGCTCACTGCAGGGGGGTTGGACTAGCTGACCTTTAGACATCTCTTCCAACCCAAGGCATTCTATGAGTTCTGCTCTTGGCTTATGCTCCCATAGCAGTACAGGTATGCTTACTTACACACTCTTTACTTACCTATACCTTGCTCAAAAAGGCACAGGGGTGACAGGCTAATGTTCTTTATACTTGTCACCAGTCCAGCTGCTTCACTCATTTCATTCCTGTGCTGCAGCAGTAAGAAGGCACTGTGGTATCATAAATCATAAAGATGACTCCTGGAATAGCTCCAAGCCCAGATGCTATTCAGTTTTTGGCTGCTGGAATGATTTTGAGTTTAGGTGAAATTGGGATGCTTAGTTACATAGCAGACAAGTGTGAACAGTGAGTCTCAGCCTAAGAGCTGCAGTGAAGAGTAGGGCTAAGAGCAGAAGCAGTACATTTAGAAGAGCAGAACAGTAGATTTAATAGCTGACATATTATTTGGAACACAAAGGGTATTTGGTGACACAATATTTAGGCTAGTACCCAAACCTTGTCACAAGCTGGCCAGTCTATACTGTGACAACAGGCTTACAGGCACTGAAGGATGGTCACCTACTGCCAGAGGATGGAGAGTTAGCTTCCTTTTACTTAATTCTGGCCTTTTATTTTTTAGGGTGTTAAACATTATCACCTCAGTGATACCATGGTCTTATTTGGTAGAGGTGTTAATTTTCCAGACAGGGACACTGCATGGTTTAACTTACCCACACAGAAATACTTTCACAAGTAATGAAGAGGAGTTATAGGTCACTAGAACCTTTGCTTAAGAACTCTCAGAAGCATCTGTTGTCACACTAGCCCTGCCAATGTCTTTGTCAATTGAAGAACCTGGTGACATTGTGTGGATTCTGGTGTGAACAGTGTAAGGATAACCTCTCCTGTATATTACTGTCAAAGTGATTGATTACTCAGTCAGGATTGGTTCCTGGATGAAAAGCATCAAGCTGAATATTAGGTTAGTACTAAGTCCAAGGAGGATAGAGTTCATGAGGATGAGCTTCTTCAAAGTCCTTTAGGGGTTGCTTTGAATGATGGTGGCCTGAGCAAATCTAATAACAGACAACCATCAACAATTTTGAGGTGCTAGCCAAAGAACACTACTGTTTATTTTTCTCTAAACCTTTAGCATCTGTTTCTTTGTGTGTTAGAAGTTACACCTGTATGCATCTATTTATGAAAAAAAATAAATACCTTGAACAAAGAAATAACAGAGAATGAAAAACCATTCCTTATGACAAATCTTGGCTCACTTAGTGAGTAACTTAGTGTTACTAGACTGTGGGAAAAGTCAACAGGAGTACCAAAATAGAACAGAAATACGTTGACAGAGTAACTTTTTGTTGAAGACTAGAGAATTCTGTGGTTAAGAGCATTTACAGCAATCCGGGCAAATAATAAGATGATAATAAGAAAAAAGCTTCACTAGTTCCATGTTTCATTTCTTTACACAGTTCTATCGTTATCTAGACATTTCTTGTTGGTTTTTATCTTAAAACTTTTCATTGCATTCTGATTGTTTCATATTTATCACTTCATACAAATTAAAAGAGGTCAATGTCAAAATGCAGCATTTAGGAATGTGTACTTCACGAGTCAGTGAACCAGGTAATTGACTCTGAAAATGAAAAGGAAGGTCCTCCAAAATGGATGTTGTTGCTGTCCTGAAGATGGGAAACTTTGTATCAACATTTTCTAAGCTTATCTGGAGAAATACAAATAAACCAAAACACATTAGACTTTTTCTGTAGTTCTAATGTTTCTACATGTATTTATGATCCAAAGCACCGTTTCCTCTATAGTTTTACAGGGTACTAGTGAGAGAAAACTAACACAGACCCTCATGCCAATATCTAATTATCAGTCTAGGAAGAAAAGAATATATCTGTAAATGGGAGGGCACAGATAATGCTGCAATGTTGGTGAAAACAAACTACTGGTAAAGAAAGATAGTGCCTCAATTGTAGCTTCTGGGATAGACCCTGCCACTCGTGATATACCCCCTTCAGCCCCCCATGACTTAGGCTGGAATAGGTCACGGTGACCAAACTGGACTTCCACAACCCCAGAAGCAGGAGCAGAAATGAACTGTGATGGGAGAAGCTTCCCTCTGCTCTGACATGGTAGGGGATAAATACCAGCTCTGTTAAAGTGAGGTGCTACACGGTTCAAACTGATGTCAGTAAAAGATGCTGAGTACCTTTCAGGAGCGGGTCTCTTTGTTTTGATATTCTTCACACTTTTCTTACCTTCTTTAGTACAAGTGACAGTAGAGAGAGAGTCAGAACAGCTCCCGTTTTGTATTCTCCTACCCTCCCTCCCCTCACATTTTCTCTCAGCTGGGAGCACTGTTTGTTCAGTTTAATACTCCTGCTTGTCTCCATGCCTGAGCTCTTGCAAGGAGAGGAGGAAGTGCCTCACTTCTCACGTCTCCATGAAGGCTATGAAATCACATTGAAGGTATTACAGAGGGTGAAGCTAGAGAGTTGTTTTCTGAAGCTTTTTTCTTTTTTCCTTTCCTTTTGACTTGGGACATTGTTTGACAATATGAAAACTCTGTTTCTTTTTGCAAATTTAAATATATATATATACATACACACACACGTGTGTGTGTGTATGTATATATACACACACGTGTGTGTATATATATATACACATACACTTGCTGGCTTATAGAGTAATGAAACCTCTGTATGGTAGCAGGGAGATAGAAGAGGAAAATAACCCAAACCACTAGTAAAAAATGACATCACCTTAGTGCCATTGTATCTTAATAAAGGTGGTTATCTCTCAGACAAAATGTAAAACACTGCAGAAATGACTAATGTCAAGATGGGACATGCCCATTTAAAAAAGTGCAGTTATTTTTAGCTCTGACAGCAGCTATTCATTTTGCAGCAAGTGTCTGAACTCAACTGAGCAAAGAAAGTTAAAAACACTTCTTTGCCAAGTTTTCAAAAGGACTTTAAATAGGCATAATACCTTCTCTTGCTGCTGTCAGATTACCCATGGGGCTGGGGAGCACGGGCAGTAACAGGCATTAAAATCAGGTGAGGGAGACAGAAAGGTAAGAGTGCAGGGTTTGTCCTCAGCAAAACCAGCGGTGTGATGCTTGACACCAGTTCTTTGATGTGTATCAAAAGCCAGTGGCGTAGGAAGAGACCAGAAACAGGCAAATGCCTCAGTAAAGGACACATGGAGAAATAAAAAAAGAGGGTGTGGACAGAGAAAAGGAAGGTTGTTTTGTTGGTTTTTCCCCCTTTTTTTTTTAAAAAAAAAAAAGAGGGTGTAGTCAGAAAATGGCATGTTTTGCACAGTGCTTTACAGATGCCAAAATGATTGCAACCCCCTTTGCAGGAAGGTCTGTCAGCAAGCGATGGCCTGATCTAATTGAGATGAATGGCTTCTTTCAGACATCAAGGCTGGACGTGGAGAGAGGGCAGTGGGATCAGCCCAGAGCCCGGACCACCAGGCAGGTGTGGGATGATGAGGCATGTCTGAGGTCACGCCAGGAACACGGTTCAGAATCAGGTCTTATCCCCTCAGCCATTGCAATCTTTCCCTAAGTTTTGCAGTATACTCTTGCAGTACTCTCTTAAAAAAACCTCTTACTAAAAACCTCAAACCTCATTTTTTTTGATCTCAAAAAACTGTCTGTGCCAGATCTTAAGATCTGCAGATTACTTCAGTATTTTGTTCCCCATGCTAAAGAAGTCAAAAAGGGAAACTGCCAATAAAACCACTTGGAGTTTGAGCAACAAACAGCACCAGATTGACTCAGTCTTTGACACTCTTCAGGGAAACTAAAATTACAGAGGCAAAACATCCTCCTTCCCATATATATGACTGACATTTTTTCATTAAAAACGAAGACATAATAACATGGCAAAACTTTTTTCCTGTTGAAGAAGCAGTTTAATGGTCACTCTGGCAGTTATAAACCAAAGTTTAAACATCTTTTAAATAATTTTCCAAAATATTAACAAATCAAAACTTATTCTATAATTTGTGTCCCACAGAGGAAACACCTAAGTTTGCTTACAGCTTTTCAAAAATCATAGGATTTTGTTGTTCAGAAGCCTAAAAGAAATATTACGATGTATAAAAATGAATTATTTTTCTGTTTGTCCTAGTTTTGACTGACTGAGCAGGAAAAGGAGGAATAAACTCTCTTCATTTCATTGTGAACATCATTCAGCAAAGCATTTGAGCACATAGTTGGGTCCAGAGAGATTTAACTGCATGCCCAAAGCTAAGAATTTACTTACTTAAGACCCTGCTCAAGCTAGTATGATCTGATTTCCAAGTACCAATCCCATGCTGTTTTTCCTCTGGGTTCACAGGAAACCTGCGTATTGCAGAGGGGACAGAGTATGTCATCACCCTTTTTGCTAGATGGATGTGCAATGGTTAGAACCATTGCCCAATTTAGAGTCTAATTTTGGCTACCTCACTTTTTTTTCTACTGCATGTACATTGTGTTCCTGCAAAATCTGCTTTGTCTACAGGATCATTTTTCTTAAAGTAAAAAGGGACTTCTACCCTAGAGAGACTAAATCAAGTGTAGTAAAAAAACCCCAAAAGATCAAGAGCTGAGGTGACTGGGAATCTCTATGAAAGGGTAATCTTTCTACTTGATTTCAGCATTTCCCTGATAAAATAGAAGCAGAACATTATCTGTGTAAAATTCAGATCAGAAGTTGCAAGAAGACCACTGTGGGACATTTTAGGTGTATTTGATATCATACTTTGGGTAGGGAGATAGATTTCTCTATGTGTTCTGGGACACTGTGTTCCCAACACAATGTATTCAGGGAAGGAATAAAGAGAGACAGAAAAATAATCCCTTAAATAAGTGTAATCCCATCTGGCAGAAGAAGCCAGGCTTCCAAACATCCTGGTCAAAGAAAGTTCAAGAAGGTAAGAGAGTAAAGAATGGAATAATTTTACAAAAAGGTTGTTTTTCATTGAGATTCCTGCTCACTGGGAGACTCAGAAAATTGATCTAGAGCTACAGCAGCATGGCATTAAAGGAACAATAAACTGCTACTAGCAAGACCCACTGTCATTCTTCCACCTTGATCTCTCGGTCATGCAGCAGTCCCTTTGGGGCAGCTGGACTCTGCGTGTGAAGCTCCCTTCTAGTGACCAGAGCACATGTGCAGCTTGTGTACTCTATTCATATTACAGATCTCTGTCTTAAGTTGACTTCTGCCTGCCCTCATCTAAGTTCTGTACGGTCTGACATAATTCAGTCAAGTGAATATCCCTTAAATTCTTGTCTGGAGAGTAGACAAGAGATGTATAAGGCGCATTATTTGAACGTGAATAATTTTCACTGCAAACGACCACATTAACTCTGTAGAATCCAAAGAGACTGTGGAAGTAATGCAGCAACACCATGAACATCTTGAAAAGAGGTAGACGTTTGCTGCTGGCTTCTTCAGATTGACTGATACAAATATCCATCCATAGTCATTATTAATGCTCCCTCCAGTTTCCATAAATCAGAAAATGGTTTGTCAGAAAACAGTACATAATATGCACTGCCTAGTACATAAGTACTCATAAGTATACTGTGGTAGATAGAGTCTCCAAGCTAAATTCTGTAATGCTTGCTTGGGGAATAGTCATATATTTTGTTAGGGAGATTTTGTTTTCCTGAGGAAGGTTTTCATAATTCTGTCCTACCTGGTTAACTAAGATCATTGTGTTTGGGAGACTCCTATTCAAAGAAGCAATTGACTCTTGTAGTTCCTCTCTGAGACAGGGAAGTACAATGTGAAGAATTAGTTCATCTGTTTGTTTGGTTTCTTTACAGCTGAAGCCCAAACATCTGGTGTAAGGGTGGCATTGGAAGCTTAGTGATTCAAAATTATTTCATTGACAAAGTAAATAAACTTCTTACCCATTTTTTTGCACACTTGGGTATATTGATACCCTGGAAAAATAACCTTGAAATTGAGCCCAGTCACATTCCCCATTAGACTGTAAACAGCTGTGGTAGGTTTTTGATCTCCAAGAGCAGGGCCACATAGGGTTGAAGAAGCAAAAGCTCACTTGGAAGCACTGTTTGCCTTTGCTGAGCTGTTCTGGGGCACAGCGTTGCAAAACTGGAATGCAATTAAACTTGTTTGGACAAATAAACTACTTTTGTCTGTTTTTACCTAGAGGTAAGCGTGAAGATTTTCAACCTCAGTAAGAGCTGAATTAGTAAGGAGTGTGCTTACTCTCAGTGTTACTGGAGGCATTTCATCCTCCACTCAAGCACTTTCCATCTCACTTTATTCATGTCACTGAAGAACATGAATGTCAAGGAGTTCAGCCAGATATTCTGGAGCTAGGGAGGAGAGAGCTCAGACTCCTACTGCAACTATAGCTGTTTATAAGATCACTTGTCACTTGTACTTCCATGGCTTGGACACTTAAATGCAAAGATATTTTCGTGTTACTTCTCACAAAAGCTGTAGGTTCCCCTCATTTTTTTCAGAACACCAAAATCAGTAGATCTGAATGTAAAATCTGTGAACAAGTACATTTATGAATTGTTACTTAGTGGGAATTCTGTTTAATTTCTATGCTGTGTTGGATTGATACCTTATATCTAAATATTTCCAGGTATTTTTAAAGCAAAGGTTTTATTGAAACAAGCTTTATCAGGACAGTTCTGCTTACCACAGACTCAAAAATATGCTGTGTTTCTGTGAAGATCTGTAAAATCTAGGGAACCATTGTACAACCAAAGCCAGTGTGTCCTCATCTTGTGATATTAGCTGATTACTGTATCTCTTCTTTCCTCTTAGAAAACTGCCAGCGCTTTCAATTTTGACATCCACTTCCAGAATCAGCAAGCACTGGTATCACAATGAACTGCACATCCCTTCCTTAGTCAGATCAGCACTTTCTGCAGATTCAGAAAACTATTTCATCCTATTGTCCTTCCATTGTAACATCCACGTTCATAACTGCACAAGGCAGCACCACGATTTAAAAAGAAAGACCGAAGCTGACTCCCTGAGCTGCTGACAGCTGCCACATCCTGCCTCTGTTACAGCACCATTGCTTGACAAGGTTTTCTAAAGTTCTCTAGTACAGAAGAGATAAGGAAAAAAAACCTCAGGTTTGAACGGGTGGATAATCATGATATGCAGTGTAATGTGATGCCCCAGATGGGTGGGAGGCAAAATAGGAAACATTGTGAGAAGCTCTAATATAATCACATGGGAGTTGGAACATTGAATGTATTTTGCTGATAGTGGCCAAATACTAACAAAGGGGATTGTGTTTTTTTCCAAGTCTCATATTTCTTAAATAAAAAGTAACATTCTGCAGATACTAGGACACCAAGACTTCTGGTTGCTAACCTTTCCAAGCCCAATGAAATGTAATAGATTTAGTAACTTTCTTGCTGCGGTCTTCCCCTGATCCTTTTTCTTAAGACATGTCTAAGTGTTAAAGAACTGTGTCCAGTAACGACCTAATTCTGTATGACCCAAATGTATGTGCTGATGACTCGAACACTTCCAGCTCAAAGGGCACTTTTAACACCAACAGAGTATGACAGATGATGCTTTTAAACTTGACAAAGAATGATATTCAGCGATGGGAGCGGATAAAATGATGACAATTCCGAGGACTTTGCAAAGCCCTCTTTTTAATTTCCCATCACACCTTTAGATCATGATCTCCTGCAGTACCATCTTGTCTTCCACCTTCGGAAGTATAAAAACAGCTAGTTTTGTGCCGTGTTTATCAACGCCAAGTGTTGCAGCACACCGAGCTGTCTTTGTCTCTTCCTGCTGCCAGTCTAGAGGGGCAGGCAAATGCTTTCCGCCTCTTAGCCCGACTCAGACTGCAGATAAAGTTTACAGCCCTCAGGGATTAGGCAAACATCGGCCTTCTCTTGCTTCTGTGGCTATCCAGATCCCTGATTCTGTCACAATCAGTTTAACAGCCTGATAGCTCGCTGAAATTTTCATTTATTTCAGCAGCTTGAGAACGGATTGCTTGTGTTGTGTGACAGAGACCAACAGCTTGTCCTGATATTTTTTTATGCTACCATGTCATATATTCATTTTTAGCAACTTAATTCTAAACTCGAGTGCATTTGAAAGTTGTCAGCTCCTTATACTTCCCAAAAAAAAAAAAAAAACCCAAGTAAAAATGTAGTGCCCAAAGAACACTGAAAACAGGTACCAGAAATGCATATTTAAACAAGCCAGCAAATCTAGTTATCCAGTGTATAGAAGGATTTTCATCAGCACAAATGCTCTTGAAAACAAAATGTAATTACTTTACTAGTATATTCATGTGAGGTTGTTATTTTGATACATTTTAGCACTTGTCAGCCTCCGCTAAGTATTTTGCTTGTATTTTAATTACTTGGGTACCTAACTGCAGGAGCTTGAAGTTGATGCTGAACGTGTGTCTTTTGTTTGGAGAGGCCACTGTTCATAAACACAGAAGAAAAGTCTTTGAAGCCCAGTGCAAGGAACACATCATTACTCTCACTAAAGAGTATCCTTCAGAAGTGCTGATCTCTGCCAGCTACCTGCACAAGCTGCAGCATCTCAACCCCTGGCATGTAACAGCAGCTCTTCTTCCTTGCTAGAGGTACAGCTGCACAGTGCTTTGTTTAGAGCCAGCAAGCTTCAGCAGTGTGCTGGGGAAAACACTTGCAGAAACTTAAACATGAGGTAGAAAGTGTAAGAGAGTCACTGGTAACAAAGCAATGAAGTTCAGTCTGTTAATGGTCAAAACAAGTGCAGTGAAGATACTTGAAGGGAAAACTGAAGAGTCACAAATACTTTTGGGGAAAAAAATTCTAAAGATGAAGGGAAAACTGGAAAACAGTGATGTAGAAGAGGTCCCTGGCTTTGCTGCAGCCTAGCACTTGGTCTATAAAGGGAGCATTAACACTCATGGAAACTTCATCCACCCCAGCCCTGCTGGTTAAGTTCCTCTTGCAAGCTGCAAAGCTTCATCCTTGAAGATTTGACAACCATAGGTGTCCTGAATGCCTCAGCCCACCTGCTGGTTGGCAATTGATACTGAGAGAGTGTTGATAATGTTAATAACCCAGGCAGTCTATATGTCAGAAATTTGTAACACCCAACCACCATAAGTTAGAAAGTAATTATAATCTTGATTTTTATGTATATATATATATATACAGTGATGGGGGAATATTTTGTCTGAAAGTTGCTTACCAACTCTGAGGTTTCAATAAACCAGTGTTAAATAAGAAATGGAAATTTGTAAGACTTTAAAGTTGGTTTATACAAGTTAGAATTGTCACAGAAGATTACAGCCCAATTTAAACCAATGTAGGAAGAAGTAAGTGACTATAGCCAAGACTACAGAGACATACCTTGAAGTTGAGATCAAACACCTCAAATCTGCTCACCTTATGCCTGAACACACATTAAATTTGACAAGATGAGTTCTCATGATTTTAATAGGATCATTCTGTTTCTCTTCCCTTTCTTGTTTTAACAGCACATTGAAAAATATTCTCTTGAAAGTAGATGCTATGAAGTGTATATAGAAAATATTTTAAAATAGTATATCCTCATAGGAAGGGGGGAAAAAAAAGACAGAATTTTGATTCATCTGAGGCAATTCTGTGCTATATGCAAGCAGGTTCTTTCACAGTTGAGCCCAGACCTCAGTTTGGGTGCTGAAGGGCCATTTAAACCAAGAACGTTTGCTTGTGAAGAACCTGGTGACACCAGCTTTTTGTTTGTTTATTTTCTTGTCTTCTCTTTTTTTTAATGTTTGGGGGGTTTTTTTTCCAATTCTTTTTCATAATTCAGGATTTAAATTTTGGTAACTTGTACACATATGGACACTGAGCATTGGCCTGGTATTCCCAGAAAGTGAAATCTTGAACTCCAGGCTTAGCTTCTATGAGAACTAGAATTTTTGTTATGTAGGAACACAAGCTGTATTAATGCTTTCCTTTAAGTTCAAAAGCAGGTTAAATGAGTAGAATTAATTCATATGTCACCATTTAGGGCAATGAGAGTGAGATATACAAGACGTGCCATGCTGGATGAGATCAAAAGTCCAGCTAGCTCAGCAGCCCATTTCGGATGGAAGCCCATAGCAGCTGTTGAGGCAAAGAGTGGAAGACAGCGGGCATGTGTAGAGTAATCCTTTCTCTGGTTATATATTCCCAGCTTTTGGCAGTCAGTGATTTAGGGACTTCCTGAGCCAGAGATTACATGCAGACCAGAAAGTTTAACAGACATGAATGGTCCTGTTTTCCATCCAGTTGTCTAATCTCTTTTAATCCCATTTGCACTTTCAGCTTCCAAAGACTGCTCATGCAGTGCATTCTGCCATTACCCTGTACTTCTCTGTTCCTTCAGTTTAATTCTGTTGCCTGTTAATTTTACTGTCTTCTCAGAAGTACTTTTGCTGGAAGTAAGGGCAAATATTATGTCTCTGTATGATAGTTGTTCTCTCTTCACCTCCTGCAGGCAGCTCATAATTATATAGACCTCTATCAAATCTGTCATTTTTCTTTTCAAGCTAAAAATCTCAGCCTGTTGCATATTAATGGATGTTGTTTCATATAGCTAAATATCCTCTCTTTATCTTTCTTGATTTGGTTAATTTGTTCTTTTCTAATTACCAGGATGGATGAGAATTACATAGTGAATTAGGGCTGGAGAGTGACCATGTATTTATCCATCAGAATTATATTCTATTTATCTTTTTTTTTCCTTTCCAAATAATTACCAATATAGTCTGCCATTAACATTTTCACTGTCACTGATCCAATGAATGCAAAAATCTCTCCCCGACTGAATCTAAGTTTATTTTTTTCTTTTTTTTTTCTGTGCACCCAAGGCATTAAATACATTTCAGTCTGACTTCAGGGGCATGTACACAGCTTATCTCCAGTGACACATACAAATTTTACTCTGTAATTTTTCTGTCAATAAATGTGCCTTAAATATATCTAAACATTACTAAAGCAAAAATTCTGCAGGGATATGAAATATAAAATATGTTTATGGAAGAATTGAATCAATAAACTGTAAATTAGATTTATGTGTTGTAAGATTTTTTTTTTTTAGAAAGTGCTAGAAGTACAAGTGATATACAACACAACTCCTCACTGCCCGTATGAAGGGACATACATCTCACTTTCTGTGCTTTAAATGATGGGTGGTTTAACAGAGAATTCACAAAAACAACTTACAGTTATGTGAAGGGAAATGACTAATGCTTTTTAGATTCACACGTTTAAGTATCTGTTGTAACTCCAATCCAAACGCTGCTCTTCTAAACAATGAAATATAAGAAAATCAAGTAGGCCAGCAAAGGAATCCATTGCCTTTTCACAGTGGGATAAACTTCTCCAAAACTCTGATTACAAAGAAGACCCTGCTTGGCTACAGAAAGGACGTCAGGAACGCTCAAGAGAACAGGGAAAGGGGTGAGGAAGTGCAAGACTTACGTGGACTCCTCTGCTGAGAAGGAGCAGTGGTTTTACAACAACCAGATGCTGCTGATTTGGGATAGTGGGAGCTGGAGAATATGACCTTTTGGAAGACTTAAGGCTGCATGAACTGCTCCTATGGAAAGAAACAAGGTAAATTGTTCTCTCCCTGTTTGTCACACTCACAGAAGGGGAGATGGCCTGGCGGGTGTGAGAGAGCAGTAGAGCTGCAAGCGGAATATCCTTTCTCTGATAACCTGTACAATTTTTGTCACCAATGTATCCTGTGTTGGTTTGTCAGGCTCCTGATGAAGTGATATAGAAAATGTTATGCTACAGATTTAATGCCCTAGGTTGGGCTGTTATCGGGAACTGAAGTAGGCTGTGTCTTGGCAAGTTCGCTTGGAATCAGTGTTCTCACCACAAAAGATCTACTAGGAGTTCAAATGAGTAAATAAATGCAGTTTTAGACCTGTTGGTAAATTCTTTTCCTAGCAGCTGCAAATATTAGGGAAGATAGAATAAAGTCAGATGACTTTGGAGATAAAGATGTTTGAAAGTTCTGCCCCTTACCTGAATGTCTATCATATTTTTTAATTGCATACTGTTGCTGCAATATCAATGATAACAGCTCTCACTATAAGATTTAACTCTGTACCTCTGTGGTCACAATGATAGTGTTTCTTACATGACCACTTTCCCTACTAGTCAAAAGTGTGGGAGATCAGAGTCAAGATGAGCTTTCTCTTTTCCATTTCAGTTGTTCTATTATCTTCCCAAATAGTATTAAATTAGAGTTACATTACCTTGGGGGTCACTAAGCTTGGAAAGGAATGTCTAAAAGGTGGATTATTACGATAGCAAATCTCATTTCTATTTTGTTTGGTATTGTGAAGACTTGCAATGGTATCATTTGTCACCAGTGTATAGTTAGACAATAGAAGCATTATTCCTTTGATGACAAAGGAAGTGTTAAAATGTACCCTTTAGTCTTGCTTTTTTTTCTTTTTTTCTTTTCTGACAGTTTTTTCCTCATTCCTCCTCCTTCCCTCCCCCTCAAACTGGGCTATTGAGATAACAGTGTGTTTAAAATAAACACAGCATCCTCTGTGAATTTTCATTACTGTGATCAGTTTAAGCCATGACAATACCAGGTGCTAGATGAAAAATCACTGTTAGAGTTGATTTCTTTTTTTTTTCTTTTTTTTTCATTTCTTTGTTTTTATACTGGCTGCTTCTTAAATGAAAGCAATGAGAACCGTACAGAGGCTGTCTTACAATTGGTAAACTTGATTTAAAAACACAACGTGCAATGCCTCGCTTCCCAAGAGGCAGAAAGGATCCATATTGTACAATTAAGATGTGTTATTGCTTTGTTGTTCCCTTCTACCTCCTCCCTCCCTCCTCTCTGTCCTCCCTCCTCTCTTCCATTATGTCTTCCTACAACAGTAGTTAGAGCCTGCTTTGGCCTTATGCAGAAAGAATATTTTTCCTCTACTTATGTTACTTCTGCAGCATTCACTTAAATTATTTGTTCATGTGAATTTTAGCAAGAAAATAATTTTGTCACCAGCAGTTCTTCATACTTGTGTATTTTTTTTTCAGCTTAGCTTTAAATTAAAAAAAGGCAGTCACTCTGGAAGCTGACAGTGCAGTAACTATATGGCAAGATACCATGTTTTCATATTTGCAGCTTCCTTTAAAGGGAAGAAGGGATTTGATTCAGAGCTCTTGCTGCAATTTGTCTTTTCATTCCTGTGGGTCCTGTAGGCAGTCTAATACCCTTGTTCTTAAGAGGCCTCTGAATAGAGCATTTATCCTAAACCTGTGTTATTCTTTCAGAAGAAATCATGTAATGCTAGGAAAATACTAATTTTAACAGTTTGTCCTGGGCAAAACACCCTGAGGCAGCTAGGGCATGAGTATAATTAAAAAAGGTGTAGCTCCTCATTATTCTCTTCCCATACTAATAGATAACAAACACTCATCATAATATTGCTTTTAAAGGCGTAGAGGAATTTTATAGTTTGCATTCAATGTGAGAGCTCTGGATTTCGTCAGCTAGCAACAAGGATAACGAAGTTGAACTGGGGACGTGCTGCCTGAAGCGCAGGGCAACCCACCTGTTTAGCGATGGCATGCTCTTTCCTCTGGGAGAAGAGAGTGGAATAGACTGTACAGAAGAGGAATTATTTTTCTTTTCTGAAGCCTCACTGGAACATTGTGGGGTTTTTTGTTTGGTTGGTTCGGTTTCAGAAACGCATGGAACCTTCAGTAAAGGAAACACGCACAACATGCGAATGAATTCATTCCATCTGAATGTTAGGACTTCTGAAAACCCTGTCTGTAAGCAGAACAGGTGTTTATCCAAAGTGCACACAAGTAATTAAACTCAACCTTCATTTTCTTAAATGTAATTGAATTTCATGGTGCTTGAAGCACTGTGACATTACCTACCAGGGATTTCAGTAAGCTTTGACAGTGTTAGAGACAACGTGTTTATAGCATCACAGTGGGAAGTTTAAAAAGTCACAGATTCCCTAAATGCTAAAACATACAACAAGGGGTTTGGTGTTTGTTTCTTTTGAACAGTCAGTTCACATCTCTAGACTAAAACCCCTTGATGCAGCTCTGCTTTTTTCAATATCTTCTGTTCGCTAAGGGGAAAAAAGTGAAAATTTTGCTTCTGTGGAGTGGCATTCTGCTTGCGACTGGTCTCATCAGCAGGTGAGAATTCTTTGTGGATTTAAGTGTCTTTTTCTCCTGGTGAGTCTCTGGATTTGTAACTGTTCCTCAAGAGCCGTTTATAAGCTGACCATTTTGTGACTTAGATTGTATCACTGAACTCACTTTTTTTTGGTGAAAAGAAAAACCACGCCAAGGACCGTTTCATCTTTTGCCATCACAAGATAGTTTCATAGCTGCAAGGCACATGACACAAAATACACGTGCTGTTTGGGAGTCTGTTTATTTGTTGGAATGCATTTAAGATGTTGTGTTCTCCATGTTCCGTTTAATTTCCCCTCCCGCTACCCCGCAGTGTGGTATGTGATGGTAGTCATACTTTAGAAGTAAAGTCTCATCTGCTTTTCAGATCTGTCTGGAAAAATACCTTTCCGTCCTAGATATGAGAAAAGTGGATCACCAGCTTCTACTTCCCCTGCAAATGGTAGCAATTTTTAGGCAGCTTTTGCTGCAAGCTTGAGTGGATGTCATTTGCACATCACAGCACATGGAAGGCCAAAAGCAACAGAATGTGAAATATGGCAATACAGATAATGTGCCAAACCTCATGCCCAGTTCATTTATTATTCTCATGCTGTTATTTATGTCCTAGTGTAACAATACTAGAGATCAGATCAAGCTCTCAAAGTAGAAAGCCATGGAAGACAATAGGAATAGAAATGGCTAAATAGGTTCTATCAATATTAGCAATATCTGAAATTGTAGCTGTATCTTCCACCTGTGACAAGGCAAAACAGTATTTTTTTCAGCTCGTTCTGACTCTTTCCTAATGGTGGATTATCTGAAACTAGAGCATGACATCTTTGCAGGAAAAGCACTGTAAGTACTGTACATCTAAGAGGGCAATATATACATGTTTTGAAGGCTGTTGCTGTGATGCAACAAGAATTCACACATGGTGGGATTTGGATGAATGTTTTTTGAGCCTTAAAACTGTTTTCCTCTCCTATGTCATCAACATTGAGTGAGGAAAGCATTAATAAGAATGATAAAATGTAAAAAACTCTAGGCAGCTGAAGAAAATCCCCCACACTGATATGTGTGAAAGATTGCTAGGCACAACAATGCAATCGTACCCTCACAGGGCCATTTTCACAGAGTCACAGAATTTCCTGGGTTGGAAAAGACCTTGAAGGTCACCTAGTTCAATCATTAACCTAACGCTGAGAAGTCCTTGACTAAACCATATCCCTCAGCACTACCTCAGGGATGGGGACTCACCCACTTCCCCAGGCAAGCTATTCCGGTGCCTAATAACCCATCTGGTAAAGAAATTCTTCCTCATATCCAATCTAAACTTCCCTTGGTGCAACTTAAGGCCGCTTCCTCTTGTTTTATTCTGAAAACAGATAACCTTTACGTACCACAAGTGCCTGTAGAGAAGAGCAGGGCTGAAGCTCCTAGAGGTTAGGCAAGGAAATTCAAAATGTACTTCTTAATACAAAGGTATAGGAATTTCAGGTTACAGTATTTTTGGTAGCTTCTTAATCACTTTCTTGTGATCTCTGTCGTATGATGATGTCAAGAACCTCCTGCCCCATACACCATTGTGTGGTGGCCAAGTGAAACTGTAATCAAAACCTGCTTTCAGTTTATCTGCAAGTTCCTATCTACATGATGTTTAGAATACTTTTCTCCTCCTTTTATTCTAAGTATTGCCTAAGCTTTTCTTTTCTTCCTCTCTATCATTAGTTTATTCATCTCCTCTGTTGGAGTTGTCCCAAGGTTTTGTTCATAAAGCATTTTTCATCTTCTGCATCAGAACACGAATACCTAAATGCTATATTGTGAAATTCCCTCATGTAGCTGTGCTCAGGACAGGGGCTTTTTTATTGCTTCTCTTTCAGAATGATCATGATCAAACACATTAGCCTCAGACTTACAGATAAAGGGAATATATTTCATAGAGAGAAATGAAAATGGGGAGGTCTTAAAATAACAATGGTTAATAATCATAAAACAGTACATGCGTCCTCTAATGTTTTAAATGTTTGGAACAAAATTCAACATTATTTCCTCAAGGTTTTGATGCTCACAAATGGAAGGAGTGCGTGGTCATCCCAACAGAATTGGTGTTCCTATACTTTAATGTCTTTGAATTGGCCTTGTAATTACAAATTACTATGAGTTACACTGGACAGTAATGTCTATACTAATATACATAATAAATGGTATATTATAATAATGTACAGTAATGTCTATAAATCAGAATGGCATAGCAAACATAATGGGAAATATTGCAAATAAACCCCTGTGTAATAACTCACACACCTACAGGTTCAAGTCTTCCATAAATGACATGTTTACATTATGTGCCTGTGGAAGAGAAACTGTTGAACTGTAGTCGCTTCTGTGGATGCCAAAATGGGAAAACTATTTTATAAAAGCTTTCACTTCTTTTTAAAAGAAGATTTTAATGTGAATTAGATTAATTGAAGGCCAGACAAATGTGTGATGTGGAGGGTATTACTGGGGGGGTGGGGAAGAGGTGGGAGGGGAGCAACTATTTCAACTTCTTGATAAATTAAAGAAATCATGTGATGTGTTGATTATAATGGCTTATTAAAGATGAAAGAATTTCTCAGGTAACTCATTTTACTGTTCAAACACAAGACTGTTATCAGTAACACCAGGAATATATCCTGAGTATATCCTGCTGGCCGCACTCTTCTTTATGCACCCCAGGAGACCATTGGCCTTCCTGTCCCCAAGAGCACATTGCTGTTCCATGGATAACTTACTGTCCACCAGGATGCCAAGATCCCTCTCCACGGGGCAGCTTTCTAGTGGGTCTACCCCTAACCTGTACCAGTACATGGTGGTGTTCCTCCCCAGGTGTAGGACTCTACACTTACCCTTTTTAAACTTCCTTAGGTCTGCCTTTGCCCAGCTCTCCAGTCTGCCTGACCTCACTGGATGGCAGCACAGCCTTCCAGTGTGTCAGCCACTCCTCCCAGTCTAGTGTCATCAGCAAACTTGCTAAGGGCACACTCCGTCCCTTCATCCAGGTCATTGATGAATTAAATAAAGAAATCATGTGATGTGTTGATTGTATATGCTTGTTAAAGGTGAAAGAATTTCTTGGATAACTCCAACTAAGTGGTTGTTGAAAAGCGGTGTCTTAGTGTCCTTTCCATGAACTTTGAGGCTTCCTTCCACATATGTTAGCCCATCTCTCTGTAGAATCCTTCTTAACTGGAGCCCGCTAATCTATGCGCTCCTCCAGGATGCCAGCCACAGTTGATGTCCTTGATTGTGTTCTTATCTGAGGCCCCATACAACAGTTGCCTCCTCCAGGTTGTGCCAGTCACAGTTGTAGAAGTTGATATTCTTGCTTGTATTCCTGTCTTGAGGCCCCTTACAATATTTCTGTCCTGGATGTATAATGGTATCTTGTAAAGAAGTTTGTTGTTATTGTTGAATGGACTTTTCTGCGTGCATTTGACAAATGTGTGATCTATCTGGGTATGGTATTCCACCTTGAGTGGAGTTAGTGGTAGACTATGCCCATGCGTGATCGTGCAAGTTGGCAGAAGGTCGGAAATGACAGTCATGGGCAGAGTTTCTGGGAGACACTGTGGGTGATCCAAGAATTTGGAGGGGGGGCTCCCTGGTGCAAACCAGGAGTGAGTTCTTGGTACCAAGTTCAGAAACAGCAATGTAACGCGGTACAATTTTCTCCATAATAAACTATCTGCAAAAGGAAGGAAAAGCACTCTGCTGCTTGCATACATCCTGGGCTAGTACATTGTGTGATCTTTTTTCAGTGTCTACCTCTTCCAAGCCATAAGCAGGAACTGGCCAAAACATGGGCCATTAGGCATGAGGAAAATAGCTTTTTCAGAAAGCAGACGTGCCCAGCCTGTGATTCCTTCTTGTACAGTATACACTTATGTTGCTATAATGGAGGTTTTTTCCCTTGCTTGAACTCCACTGTTAGAGCTCATTCTTTCTGTTGCTGGATGTGCTCTGGCTAGTAACGTTGCCATTTGTTGCTATGGAAATTGATGCCAGAGGTTGCAGGGCTAGTGAGAGTGTGCTGTGTAAATCACTTAATGGAACATGACATTGTCAGGCATCCATTATCTTTCATTTATAGCAGTTTAATTTTCTCTCTTACTTTTCTGGGCTGCTACCACTTACTGATTAATAGCCTTGGTACAATGGGTATTTTTTATGTATTGTGGCTTTATTGTCAACCTTTACCCTTCTATTATCCAGATGCTTGCTACTCAGTGGACATTGCAGGGAATGGGCTCCCATTCTCTGAGACTCTGTGAAGTTTGTATCAGCTTCATTTTTTTAGAAATCCATAAGAAGATGATTGACGTACTCCAGAAGAGTAAGCAACTAATGTGTGTCATTTATGCCATGTAAACTAAATTAGATTATGATAGTGGTTACATTAGTAGAGAAATTTAATTCAAATTTTCATTTTCCTCTCAATTCCATGTATAATACAATAAAGGAGGACTAAAGGTTAGTGATAAGAGTGTATGGTACTGGGAAAAAAAGGCATGAGCTTTTAAGTTCAATTGTAAGTGATATTGTAAGTGATTGTAAGTGGTATTTGTAAGATACATCCTGTTTACTGCAAAGTGGAAAAAATCTGAACTGGAGAAACAATATGCATGAGCAATTTTAATACCATTTGTGCATTTGTTGTTGAGAGAAGAACCAAACTTCTTTTCTAGCAGAAGCTACAAAGCTGTCCTCAGATGTGTGAGAGATCTGAAAAGGGCTCTTAATGAACCAGGAGCTTTTCTTTTTGCTCTTTTCCTTGTTCATGCTTCCATCTTCAAGGCTGTGTTCTCTGTAGGGAAAAGTGCTGGAGTGACACTAAAATAAGCTCTTCTGATGTGCTTCACAGCTAAGGATCTGACCACTCTTAATCTTTTGACTTCAAAACAAGAAGCAACTACACCTGCTGTCAACTAGCATGTACAAAGGCACGGCGTTAGCCGTAATACAGCACTTCATATCATGAGTAAATGCAGGGCTTGTTATTCACAATATACATAGAAATATGGCTCAGCTTGATGGTCCATCTAGCTCAATATCCTGTCTAGAACCTTAAGGTTTGAAGGCATTAAGGTTATACTGGTGTCATGGTTTAGGGTCAGGGCAGCCCCTTAGACTTAGAATAAGAATTTGGTCTTATTTTAATTACCTGATAGCGAAGGGCCTAAGACTTGAAAAGTATTTATTAACCTTTTATAGATGCTTCTATCCCAATTACCCCAAATACAGATATTACTTAATATTGAACTAGAATTAAACAAATTTTGCTGAAAAATGTTGTTGGGATCATGAATGGGAACTTTGTAAAACAGTTGTTCTCTAGTAAATAGATTTGATAAAATGAATCAAGGAAAAATATTTTCCCAAGATGATACATTTCAGCTCATGAATTAAGTTATGTTTTCAACTAAAATCATCTGAGACAAGCTTCATAAAAACTTGAAGTAACCATAAAAATAAGGTGAATTAAATGTTCCCCAAATTTTTGCTTAGTAATTATCCCCAAATAAGTCATTCCTGAAGCTCTGCCCTGAATATAGACTGAGACTAACTTGATAATGGAGGAATTAATCTAATGTCTACTTTCCTATGCTGTGTTTTTTAAAGCAAACAACAAAAACCCTCCCTTATTCATTTAGTATTTGAATTGCCAACCTTTTACTTTTCTTGGATGTGTGTTTGTTCTGCTGTTAAAGAGAAAGGAAAATAGAGACCTTTTCTTTACCCTGTCAGTGTCAGTGGATCCTTCTTTTATCAGAAATATTGTCAATCAGGACCTTTTTTGTTAATTCAGTTCAGGAAAACATTACTAAAATCAAGCACATGACACTATAGCTATAAAGCAAAAGAAGCAGATGAGTCCTGAAAGAATGATAAAGTGAAAAATGAGGTGATAAGCAGTTGTCAGATGGATGGGCTTCTTAGTTGTTTGTGGGAGTGGGCATTGGGTTTCTTTTTCCTGTAGACTAAACACAAAGATGAGTTTTAGTGGTAAAATTGGAAGGTATCACTGATGTGTCTTTGTAATGATAACTCTCAAGCATGTGTGGAAGATTCAGAATGGAGGATGGAGATGGATTATAGCATTTTGTGAACTAAAATTGCCAAGAGTTTCTGCTCAGCCTTCCTGCTTTGTTGTAGAGTAAAAGGGAAAGAGTAAGTGTTGGCAAAGCTACGGTTGAAACAGTGTTGTGCAGTGAGAAGTGAGGGTGAAAGAGGCGCTGATGTTGAAGAATAAGTCTTGTGGAGATTCATCTACTGCATCAGTTGTCAGTCTCCTTTGTCCAGTACCCACCAGTGCTGTCCACCACTCCTTCAAAACCTTAGGAATTCTGATGAAAGCCGTGGGTTTGATTACACAATCATGCTTCCTACTGGTGGATCATAGAATGTTCTTGGAAGAATTATCTCCCACATTAAGAACATACATTTTTGTGAACCTGTCAGATGTGGTGAAAATGAAGATTGTTAGTTCTTTCTTGTTCAATAAAAGCAGAAGTATAAATAGAATATGTAACTGGAGAAATTTTGGGGTACCCAGGAATCCATATGCAAAGGGTTTCTGTCTTTCCAGCATAAAGAAAAACACGATTGTTTATTTTTCAAGACAGACTAAGTTCCAAAATCAGTTCTTCCTTCAACGCTTAAAAGTACTGGTTTTCCAGTGTTTTGTTGTAATTGTTTTTCCAGTGTTTTGGTACAGTTGCAATTCTATATGTTCTGTCTTCCCAAATGAAAGTGTGAATCCAAACAACAGAAAGAAATCTAACACACAGAACAATGAGGTCTTAGTTTCTTCTGTTGAGCATCGTACATTTGCAGTTAAAACAGCAGTTGGGAATCATTTCCTTCAAAAAAAGATCTTTGGTTTTATGCAGAATAATGCATTTTGGACAGAAAATTCTGGTTTATGTTTTGTCAGATGTAAATGATTTTCTGAAGACTTGGTAAATGGGAAAATGAGAAATCTAGGAGAAAAATCGAAAGAGCTTGATTTTTATTCCTTGGTTTGTTTTTTTTACCCCAGCACATCTCAGACTTTACCATTTCCTGCGTCATCTCTGTAATTTTAAGCTGTGTGATTCTGTGGGTTCTTGTTTACTACAAACTTGTCTTAGTTAAGCATTTGCAGCCCATCTTGACTGCAATCTATACATATTTTCTTTGAGTTCATTACGGAGAAAATTTGGGGTCTCCCATTGAATGTTTGGGGGGTTTGTGTGCAGTTTCTTTGCTTTTGTAAGAAAAGACTTGACTTCCTTTAGGATAGGCTTTTCTTTAAACAAAATTTAAGGCTGAAATGCAAGAATTACGTGGTGGTTTGTTGTTTTGTTTTGCTTTGGGTTTTTTTTTCACATGGTTGAACAGAACAGAGCCTAGAGTTTCTTATGAGGTGACACACTTCAGTGCTGTCAAGCCGAAGGCAAGTATTTTGTTATCAGAAAACCTGAGTATTCCACTCTGACTTCCCTTTTGAAAATTAACCACTTCTGACCAGCTTTATTGATGGCAGGATATTCTTTATTTCTCTGGTTTTTGAGTAGTGTCTCTTCTGAGAGCTCTCTCAATAATAAAACAGTGAATCATGGTGTTTGCTAGAATGGGGAAAAAAAAACGGCATTTGGTGGACTTTGAAATTTATCTCCATACATTCTTTGCAAAGAGAACCCTGTAAGAACATAAATACATCTAGTATTCTCAACCCAGCTTTAGTATATGCATCCAGTTTGTTTTCTCGTACTATCTCGATTCTCTTCTTTCGTCCCATTCATTTTTAGAACCCTGAGGATGGAGACCAGCCTTCTGTTCTATCAAAAAGAAACCAACCATTGTCACAAACTGTATCAACAACAGATACTATAAACACTTCAGAATCAAGATAATCCCTTTTTTTCTTTGTGGGTGTGGAGGTTTTGTGGGGTTGGTTTTGGTTTTTACATTCTTTCTAGATTTTGGTTGGTTCATTTCTTTTTTGTTTTCCATATCTGGGTCAGTAGTTCTAAATGAGACACATACTTTCTGTTTTCAGAAAGTAGTTTAAAGAGAACTGATTAAGTGCTGTATAAAACTTTCCACTTTACAATAGGCAATAATTAAAATGACTGCATTTGGTATCAGAAATATTAAGAGAGTACTGTTAATTCTCTTGGTCTTCCTATATATTAAATCAGGACGAGGGATGTTTATCCTTGAGATTTAGTGTTGCTCTTACATAGGGTACTAAGTTGTTGGGTTTTTTTTTATTATTTCTTAAATAAGCTATCTGGGAATAAAATAGTGCTCAATATTGCAACTTTATACCTTGTTTTATACCGCTTAAAGAACATGTGTACTCTTGCTTGAAAAATATATCCCTAGATTGTTACACTGTGGACATACACTTGTGAGGACATAAAAAGAATGAGCCATTATTTCCAGGTAGAAAAGCCAAAGGTAACTGCTCTCATATAACATAAAAATGATCAAGGTGATGGGAAAATTGACGTAAAAGGAAACACTGAGGTAGCTAAATGTAAATGAGAGCTTGGCTGAGGGATGACTAACAGAGAAGATTAGGAACAGAAAAACCTTAAAAACATAAACATTATGTGCAGAGGAATTATATAGTGTAACCTGTTTTCTTTCCCCGAAGGCATAACTAAGAGCAATGAGATAAAATCAAGAGTACACCATAGACTCCAAAACAACCTCAAGAAAAAATAAGGAAATTCATCAGATATGATGTACAAATTGTGGATGAAAGAAATGAATTGTTTAAAGCAGCGTTGTAGGGAAATAATCCTGTATGTGATAGAGGATGAGAAGTAGAACAGACTAAAAGGTTTTGCGTGGAGTTATCACTCTGTATGCCTTTGATAAATGCAGTTCTGAAAACTTACTATCTGATATAAGAACTGATTGCAAATGAAGAAATTCAAGAGCTCCTCGTTTTTAAGGAGAAGATTTTATCTATGATAATCTTAAAGTGGTGTCTGGGAAAACCTTTTGTCTTGGTTAAAACTCATTGTTAAGGGGAATTGAGTGAAGCACTGTTGTGTATAGTGATTTTTTGGGGACTAAAGTACGTAAAAAGCTACATAGTCACCAGTATTTAATGTATTATTTTATTATTACTCAGAACAGGATGTTTTTATGCTTGCTGTGCTTCCTTAATTAGAAAATTTGGTAACACCTAATTTTCCCTGCTAATGTAATTCTTTTGTGGATCTCACTAGAAAGATTGGCTGGTAGTTCTCCTGCAGTTTTTTTCTTTCCCACCTCAGTCAAAGTTTAAATTAGAAAGTTTAACATAAATTTAAACTCAGAATACTTTGTTGATATCACGTCCCTTTAAAATACTTGTTTTCCAGGAATATATGTCTGCTTCTGTTACATTCTATTCTCATAGTCTGTGATGTCAGAGTATGAAAGATTGTGACTTCTGTGCTTTGGGCATCAGTGTATGCAGAAATAATTCCACTTTTCTATGGAACGGGATGTGGATTGCCTAATAATAGGTTCTTTTTTTTTTTTCCTCCTTTTCTGAACCTTTTTGTGTGCAAGTGTTTGAGGGTATATGGGAGTGCTGGTGAATAAATGATTTGAAACTGTAAAATATTTTCTCAGATGAACAACTGCAGGGTTGTTGTCTGTAATTTGTGGATGGTACATTTTGTGCATCCTGGAATAATTCACTTTAATTAACCCTGTCCCCACTAATAAATTTGTTTTGGATTTATTATATGTAGATTGTTTCCACAAGACTGTTGTAGAAATCTTCCTGAATTCATTCTGGAAAGTTCAAAGCTTAAGAAATGTTGTCAGACTCTTTCATTGTAAGGAGGAAAGGAAACCATTGCGTTTCTACACTACAGAGTTCCCAGTTCCCATTTACTGGGGATGAGTTTACTCGTGCTGACCATACACAGCTGTTGTAGCTCCTGAAGGGCATTCTGGGATTGATTAACCATCTGCTGGTTCTCACTCTAACAGCTCAGTGACAACAGCATCAGGGAATTTGCTTTAGATAATCTGCAAAAACGTGGGCAGTACAAATATTCCTTTTCCAGCAGCTGCTCTGATTGGTATTCTTCCTACTGCTGCTGTTTAATAGGATTTGAATTCAATCTGATCTTCACAAGTTTATCTACATTGATTCTATGTAGAACACATCATTTGCAGCTTTAAAAAAAAAGGGTTGATTTTCTCCAGTAACAGACTTTATTGCTTCTTTAGGCAGCGCTATCAACACAAGCACTGATTAAAATGCGTTACATACTAATATAAGGGAAAGGTATGTTTAGAACTTAGTAGGACACGTGCAAAGTTGGCACTTCATAATTTAACGAGTAAGCCCAAGTCCGAAACAGCAAGGAGGTCTTTCTAACTGAAGCAGTCAAAGTGCTAATTTGGAAGGAGAATTAAAAAAAAAAACCTCGAAAACATCCAAAGTTCGCCGGCGTTTTACCAGATAACTGGGGATCAGACAATTCTCATGGCTGTTATTCCAAATAAGATAAATATCCAGTCTAAATGAAAGCTGGACATATGGTGCAAAGTTTCTCATGCTGAGTGGAAAATAGCTGGCCAGAATCTGCAGTGTGTTGCAAAGCTAGAAATGTGTTCATTTTTGGAAATGTGTTCTAGTTTAAAAACATAGTATTCTGTCAGGAATCGTAAGAGGTGAAATAATATTTTAAAATACATTTACTCTTTCCAGTGTGTGTGTGTATATATTTCAAAATACTAAAAATAGGCATGATTATATAACATATGAGAAATAGCATAAATAGTATGTGTTGCAGGAAGGTTGGTGATGACCGAACGCCGTGTACTAGGTAACACTTTACAACAGTACAGTGAATAAGAACTAACTCTGTTCAAAAATAAATAACTATTTAATGAACTAAGCAGTATGATCTTCAACTGGTGATATTGTGCAAAAGAAGGGGGTTAGACAGACAGAGCGGTTGGGTAAAATCCATATGGCATAAGAGAATTTTAAAACTAAATCCTAGCAAACTCTCAGGCCCAGGAAGAGATAACTCAAACCCCTGTCTTTTCTTATTATCTTTGATGCCATCAATAGCAGGCTGTTCCATCCCCCCAAATAAGAAGAAATATCATTACCTTTTAATGTTTTTAGGGCTTCTCTGTTCATATGCTTTCTTTCTTACTATGATGCTGTGTGTCTACAAACACACAAGTTAAATAGCTTGGTATAAACTGTGAACTGTGTGTCTAACAGGAGATGGAGTGGCACAATTTTATTTTATTGAAATGGCTCTTGGAATGTACAGGCTAAGCAAGCAGTAAGAAAATTATTCTCCTGTAGCTGGGTTTCTGCCAGGGAATTTGTTATGTCACGGTGTGAACCAGTCTGAAATCTGACTGTACCTCGTGATAAACTACAGTACACATTTAGAAAAGAGCAATGGCAATAATGGTTCTGTCAGTTCATTCCAACACTGTTACTCCTGTAGAGTCAGGGAGTGACTCTACTTCCTGATTTGTTGCATGTCTCCATCTAGAAGCTGCTCCCAAAGAATTTTTTGCTTCACTTGCTCTTGTAGAAGCAGTGCAAATTTCTTAACAAACCAATTACATTTTAAAATGTCTTTCTTTTTTTTCTTCTTTTTTTTTTTTTTTATTTAATACTATAGCTTCAAACCATGTTTGCTTACTTCTAACAAGCTTCATTTCCTGCTTGGCATTTCATTTTCTTACGTATATTTTCCAACATTAAATTCTCCTGCTAGATACTCAAAATGTGATGGGTTTTGATTGCCTCATCACAAGTGCTGCTTGGCTTGATTTAAAGTCTAGTAAGACCTAGTCATAAAGACCAATCTTCTTGGGTTTTCCGACCCCCCCACATGTTTGTGTGGACAAGATACCCCAGCTGCTTCAGTAAGACTCCATGGAGTTGCATACTCATCCATACAGTTTGTAGGTCATGAAATATTATTGCACTCGCACAGTCTAACCTCTTTCATGACCCAGTTAAAGCTGGGAAAAGGAGACAAACGTCTGTCCTTTAGAATCATAGACTCATATAATATCTCAAGTTAGAAGGGACCATAAGGAGCACTAAGTCCGATCAGTCTATCAAGATAGCTTGTGTTTTGTACTGCTTTTCTGAATTTGCTTTTGGGGAATGATGTGTTTTGATCCTAAAATTCTGTTTCCTTGTGTAAAATATATTTATAGTAATGAGATTTTTTTTTTTTTTTGTATAGTAAATATTTAAAACCAAGCAACCCCAGAGTCTCCAGAAAGCTGGGAAATAACTGATAAGGTGTTAAGTAATTTGATTTCTTTCCTTTCTGTCTTCTTGGTAATGCAAAAGTTATGATAGGAGAACTTTATTAGTTAAAAACTTTGTATGTGATAGTTAATCTACTGCAGTTTATACAATCAGTCCCCGGGTTTGCTGTATATTTTTAAATAGAAAGGTTTGTATTGATTTTTGTTCTTCTTGAAGGCATAAATGATTTTGAAAGTGGCAGTGGTAGTAACGGGGAAAGGTTACATTTACTGAAGAAAGATCACTCCTGCTACAGTTTGGTAGCTTTTGCTGAAAGAAGCTTTTGCTACTGGAATTAGACATGGCAAATTCTCAGAGTTTAGCGGTTTAATTTCAACTCGTAAATGACTCCCTACTTTGGAAGCAGCCAAGAAACTCTAAGCTTCAATTTTTCTCCGTGCTGGAGACTGAAATACACAGGTTAGATAGCTGAGTTTTGTTAAGACGTGGTAGTGTGAAAGCGTTCCTTCTCGGTCAGGCTGTTCACTAAGATAGTACAGCACAAGACGTTTAAATTCTTTCTCTAGAAAGTAATAAGAGTTGATCTGACTTGGCAGTCTCTGAAAACAGTGGGAGCTTTACAATAGGACTAAGGTTAGCTTTATATAGAATGACTTTGAAAATCTCTACAGTTGCTCTTACATTGCTTTAACTGTTTCTATACTTGATAGGGAATGCGACATATTAAAATACAGTAATTTTTAGAGTGGTGCAGTTGTATGCAAGCAAGAGGTTGTACATATTAGTACTCAAGTTATATCAGTTGTCTTCTGCTTTTTCTCAAGTTCTTCATGCAAAATAACTATATTAGGATAAATATTTCTTAACTAGGCCTTTAAGGAAACAGATTTATACCAAATGTGCTATTCCATCACCTGAATGTCATTCAGCAAAAGGCCTTTCATAAGTGACCTCAGAATTCAGTCAAAAGGAAAAGCATACTTCGAGCTGGTTTAGTATTTGTAAATACTAAACCTGCTCTTCGGATAACACTTGCACATGCTTACAGAGTAATACTCGCATCCAGTGGATATCTAAATATCCACTGACACTTACTTTCCTCTCTCTGCATTCTCTTTTATTTCTCCAAAACCAATCCTTTTTTTTAAGTTTTCTAACTTCTCCTTTAAATCATGGGTTTGTTTTTACTTCCAGCAGTGTTAATCAATCTTCTTAGCCCTTTTTTTGTATTGTTAGCATGGTTCTGGTTTCTTCACCATACTCCAGGCCACATGCCAAGACAAATTATTCAGCAGCTTGATGATCCAGGAGTGCACATGCCTGCCTGTGCCATATTGCATCTATGTCCAAGATGAGCTCAGCAGCTCTGTTGCAGTTTGTAATGGCATTTTACAGTTTCATAAACACACTGGGTTAGTTAATATTTGAGATTCTGAAGCGGGAGATTCAGTCTGATGGAACCTGTGAATATCCTTCTGAGGGTTATCTTTGTCCAAGGAAACTTAAGTCCAGTTCTCTCTTACCATTGGCTTGCTCTTTCATCTCTGCTTATTTCCCAGAAATGTGATCTGGTTCAGTAATCCAGCCTTGCCCAACTTAAGATATTCTTTTGACAGCTCCTGTTGCCTTTGGTTGTCTCCTTTACCTGCAGAGAAACTTCTCACAGAACTCCATAGCACACTACACTGGGTGGCAGTTTGGAGCATTCGATATTTTTTTCTGCTCCATTGTGCTAGCAACAGTTGTTTCTCCTTGCAGGAGCGAACAGAGGAGTAAAGAACACGCTGAAATGAATGCTCATTTATTAACCCCCTAGATGGTGAAGCTGAAAACTCAAGCTATATTCTTGTGTTCTACACCAGTTCTCGTTGCTGTGCTCAGTTTGCCATGTATTATTGCCCTGGTTTCAGCTCAGATACAGTTAATTTTCTTCCTGGTAGCTGGTATAGTGCTGTGTTGTGGGTTTAGGATGAGAATCATTTTGCTAACACACTGATGCGTTAGTTGTTGCTAAGCACTATTTATACTAAGTCAAGGACCTCTCAGCTTCTCTTACCACCCCACTAGGGAGTAGGCTGGGGGTCACGAGAAACTGGGAAGAGACACAGGCAGGACACCTGACCCAAACTGGCCAAAAGGATGTTCTGTACCACATGATGGCATGCCCAGTGTATTAGTAGGGGGCAGACTGGCTGGGGGCAGCTGCTGAGGAACTGGCTGGACACTGGTCAGCGGGCGATGAACAGTTGCATTATGCATCGCTTCTTTTGCATATTCTAATTCTCTTGTCATTATTATTATTATTTATTGCTATTATTTTTCCTTCCTTTTCTGTCCTATTAAACTGTCTTTATCTCAGCCCACAAACTGTACCTTTTTTTTCCAAATTCTGTCTGGGAGGAGGGGAGTGAGTGGGGGGCTGTGTGGTGTTTAGCTTCCTGCCAGGTTAAACCATGCCAGTTATAGTATCAACACTCCTTGGATTTCTGTTCATGTTTTAACCATAATACACCAGACAGAGCATAATGATGGGGGGGGGTTGTGTGTGTGTGTGTGTTTCTCCTCTACTACAGCTATATCAATGCTTCTGTGTCTCCTCACTGCATTATCATTCTGTAGCTGTATAGTAACAACACAAAGTCTGCCATGGTATAGCCAACTGGACTGGTATTTCTAAGGAAGGCTCTTACTGTACATTTCATTAATGTTCTGATGTTGCTGCACGGCAGCTCTATTTCACTAGGGATATGTTCTTCTTTAAATATCACTTAAAATCAAATTTAACTAAAGGTTAATTCTGTAGGTTTATGAAGCCTTCAGATTCTTTAAGATAAGAGAGTTTTCACTTAGTTGGTAGTTGTAATGTAAAACTTGACTTGAAATGTGTGATTCATGTTAGACCTTTGTGCCTTAGAATACAACGCTGTTTTCTTTCTCTCTGCCACCTCAAGATACTGTGACTTGAACAGGGGTTGACAGAGGATAGGAATTGAAAGAGTGATGCACATCTCTGCAGGATACCAGAGTCTGTCCAGCACTCTTCACCTGATAAAGCAATGAAGGTGTGTGAGAGGACCTTTAGAGTTGGAATGTGCAAGCAGAAAATGTTGTTAAAGAAGGACACCAAATATAAATGTAGGTGTTTAAAGTTAAATGTAGATGTTTCTGTGCTGAACAAAGTAAACTTCAGGAAAAGGAACAGACAGTAGAGGTAGTCTTTATTCCTCCTATCTAGTGACAAATTTTGTTTTCTCATTATAAGTGAAGCTTTCCATGAAATACAACCAGATCTGACCTTTTAACTCACCAAAAAGTTTTTTTTAGGCAGATGACTAGGCTGAGTTTGGGGAGGCTAGCAGGATTTCTAGCATCAAGTAGCCCTCCTGTATGTGTTCATCATACCCAATATGAAATTTCAAAAGATGTCTTTCCCCCTCCACATTTTTCCTTCATTTCAGGATTGGCAGTGTTTAAAGAACAGTTTTCAGTGTTTTTCTTTCTTTCTAATACATTCCTTCATGATGATGTTATCTGGGTTTGTTCTTACTTTGATGTAGTAAGCTGAAAACCTGTATTTTGCTTCTTTTTTGTTTGTTTGGTTGGTTTTGTTTTCCTGAAGATGAAATATTCTTCTTACTAAAAGACTTGACCCGTTCTATCCTCTCTTGGATTTTTGTTCATGTACCTGCAGGTCTCAGCTCCTGTTTGCACCGGGAATTTTTGTTCTGTTTAATTACCCAACTATTGAGTATTGTGAAAGCCTGCTGAAAATCTTTGCAGATAGAGATTTTTTTTTTTCAAGATAGTCAAAAACTTAGCAATCTTCAGCTGCTCTGTGGTCATCTTCGTTTCACTTCTGTCTTGTGTAAAAACATTCACCACACAGATGAAACTATAGAAATAGTTAATTACTCTAAAGAATAGAAAATATGCTATTTCGACAGATTTAGAATCATAGAATAGAATCATAGAATAGTTTTGGCTGGAAAAGACCTTCAATATCATCAAGTCCAACCTTACTCCCAGCCCTATCAAAAGCCACTAAACCATGTCTCTAAGCACAACATCCAACCGCCTCTTAAAGTCTTCCAGGGACGGTGACTCCACCAGCTCCCTGGACAGCCCATTCCAAAGCCTGACAACCCTTTCTGGAAAGAAATGCTTCCTAATATCCAGCCTGAACCTCCCCTGGGTCAACTTCAGGCCATTTCCTCATGTTCTATGGCTTGTCACCAGGGAGAACAGACCAACTTCCACCTCGCTACACCTTCCCTTCAGGTAGCTGTAGAGGGCAATAAAGTCTCTCAGCCTTCTTTTCTCAAGGCTAAACAGCCCCAGATCCTTCAGCCTTTCCTCATCAGACACATGCTCCAAACCCTTTACTAGCTTTGTAGCTCACCTCTGGACCCTCTCCAGCACCTCAATGTCTTTCTTGTAGAGAGGGGCCCAAAACTGGACACAGTATTCGAGGTGTGGTTTGATACTGGTTTTCTATATATTTGTATATATTTTGTTTTATTGTTATTATTTTCATTAAAGCTGTTTTAGTTTTCTTCTTCATTCCATAAGTCTCTCTCCTTTATTCCCTTTCTCTTCTTCTTTGGGAAGAGAGAGCAGTCAATAGAGAGCATCCATCATTTGTGTAGTGGCAAGCCCAGCCCTGACTCTTGACAATAAATAATATCTTGTCAGCATAGTTAGAGGTGGAATGGTGCAAATAATTAGTTCTGACTGTCATATAGTCTGCAAATTTAACCTTAGTGCAACTGCAATTTCCTAAACTTGTTTAAATAAAATGAAGAGTAATGGAGGAGTAAGAAAGAGAAGAGGATTTTAATTATTTGTGCTGCCACAGTAAATGTGAGCTCTAGTATGAGACCAAGACTTCTACATGACAGATGACATGTAAAAGCAATAATGTAGTCCCTGCCCCTAAGAATTTAGAGTCCAAATATGAAACTCAGAAGAGAACAGAGAAGCCCAGAAAAAAGGGGTAAGTACTTGGGGAAAACTGAGTTATGTTAGAATAATTGGCAGTGGGCAAGGCACGTTATCACTATGGGTAATAAGAAAAACCATTGCATGTATTATATATGATGTATAATGGAAAACACGTGTTTTGTCCAATGAAACTCTTAAGTACATGCACGATCAGTGTTTTAACATATGCAAAGTCTGAATTAGGTGGTGTTTGAGAAGAATAGGAAAACTATCTTATGATTTATTCTATTCCTCTCAAGATTTATGAACTGTCACAGAAACTGTTAATCTTAAAAAAAAAACCCAACACAAAAACCAACCAAACAACAAAAGCAAACCAAACCAAAAAAACTCTAAGAAAATGTAACAATTATATAAAAAACTTGTTCAATGTCCCTTTTGCCAATAACATTCTTTAATTACTAATGTGAGGTGTCCAGCTAAGATAATACCTCAACAAACAGTGGGTAAAAGGACTAAACTAAAAGTTCCTGTTATATAGCTGGAGAACTTCTCAGAGGCACCTGTGCTGGTTAGGTGTTTAGTTCCCTTTTCCTTTAGGACCGTCTTTGGGCACAGCTAGTCCCAACACATACTTCATAAGTTTTATTCCTCACCCTCATCTGAAGATACTCAGAGTACACGATTATTTACCCCTCTTTCTATTGACACACCTTTGGAAGACTTAGCTCTGTGTCTCTAACTTGCAGTAATCAGAGGGACTAAGTTTACATTAACAGAATACATCTATGGATGTATGGACCTTTCATGTATGATTATACTCTTTGCATTTATGCAACTCAGATCATCCCTATAGTCAATGAATGCTGTAGATGGGTAACTAATAAATATTTACTTGCAGAGGTGCAGATAATTCCCCAGTACTATCTTCATTAGAAAGAGACTAAATAACATTAGTAACCACACACGGCAAATCTAAAATAAACCCCCCAAATGCAAATAAACAGACAATTTCTAGAGGTTAAATTGATTAATGAGAACATATTAGAATAGACATCAAAGCTGAGGGGAGCAGTATACTGTATTAGAAGATAAATTTCCCCGACATAGAGTAATTTTTACTGTGTGATGGTTCAGCAAGCAGGCTTACTGAAGCAAACACAATGCATTATTAAGGAACATTTAGATGGTATTAAGTAGGCAAATATTCTGTTTACAGGATGAGTAAGCTTAGTTAGCATACATGACCTTTATTAGAAACCTTAGAAAAGCTTCTTAAAATGCATTTCTAGAATTGGATGAACCTAATTTGGAAAACCCAAGGATAATTTGTACTAGAAAAAAAAAATATCTGTTTTCATCCTCCACCCATGCAACAGTGTAAAATGTGATAAACTTTCTTGTTGTTTGAAAGTTGTTATTTATATGCCTCAGCAACTCTGGACATTTCAGTGTATTTTCAGCCCAAACGAAATCTAGAAGTGTCAGATTTGTGAACTTCTGTCATATTTTTTAAGTCCAATTTAGCTGTCTTCATAGTGACAATATTTGATATAAACTGCTATTGTTCTCTGTATACCATAAAGCGTGGGTAAACTGCCCTTGAGCTTTTTATGACAGTTAACTATGCAACTAACTTTATCATAATTAGAAAACTTCTATAATTAATGCATGTGCAGTGCAGTCTTAATTTTATAAACACCTGTCTGAGGCAAAAATTTGCATGCTGAGATGATCTTACATGTAGCAATTGAGACTATCACTTTTATTTTTGGTTTCTTTTCCTTTAAAAAAAAAAAAAGTCTTTACAGAGATTCTGAAGTAATTGGTGAAGGTTTTTTTCGTAAGTGCAAGAAAAAAAACTCCTCCCACCCAAATCACATCAAAGAAAATCTAAGTCCAACCAAATCCCTTGTCACTTTTCTGTGTGTCATTACAAATGAGCTGGAATACCTCACTGGTCGGTTTGGGGTCCCCTGTCCTGTCTGCTAGTCCCTACATGTGCAGCCTTTCCCTTTCTGCACCCCTGAACATGGTGCACAAGACCCAGCCGTGGCCTTGGTCTGCACCCCAACCCTTGGCAGTAACTACACATCAAGCTTTCCCATTTCTGGAAGCACCAACATGCCATTAATTTCAGACAGTGCAGTTAGTCAGAAGAGACTGAGATGAAAAGTGAAATAACTGAACAGAATTAGTGTTCTAATTCAAACCAGGACAATGGTAGATACAGAATATGGTATTCAAATAAACTCAGTAGAATTAAGCATGTTGTTAATTGTTGGAACCATCTGAATGCGTGGAAGACTGAATGACTCAAAGGCAAGAGGAATAAAATGAGACATTTTCGTATTCTAGAGGATTGTCCTCAGCTCATCCCTACTGCAGCATCTCATCCCAATTCTGTATATGCGGAGATGAAATGGGACTTTGCAACAGTTGTCACAATTGTGTTGCCAGTTTTCACTGAACAGATACTTGCATCCAGTAGTTGAAGTATGTGTGACTCTGCCTTTTAAAAGTTTAACGTATGTAGATAGATATATAAATATATATACCCAAAGTGTCATTTGTTCTGACCTCATGATTGTGAATTTTACTTGCTAGGTAATCATAGATGAGGAAAGATATGAGGGGAGGAAAGGAAAAAGAAAAGGAAAGGGAAAAGAAAAGGGAAAAGGAAAGGAAAGGGGAAAAGGAAAGGGAAAAGGAAAGGAAAGAGAAAGGAAAGGGAAAAGAAAAGGAAAAAGGAGAAAGGAAAGGGAAAAGGAAAGGGAAAAGGAAAGGGAAAAGGAAAGGAAAGGGAAAAGGAAAGGAGAAAGGAGAAAGGAGGAAGGAAAGGGAAAAAGAAAGGAGA
>JANVCC010000319.1:6737006-6882081 GCA_025345505.1 Todiramphus chloris collaris
AAAGGGAAAGGAAAATGGAAAAGGGAAAGGAAAATGGAAAAGGGAAAAGGAAAAAGGAAAGCAAGGTTTCTGCAATGACATACAGTTCATATTTTCTGTCACAATTAATGAAGCTTTTATTTAATTTTATGGTCAAGACTGCAGTTTTGTTTTGTATAAGCTTACTTGGAGAAACATGCAGACATTCCTAAATGAGATTTCCAAGAAAACAAAATTTATATAATTTCACTACAATCAGACAGACCTTAGCCTGTATCATCTCAATTTGTGCTTCATTCTTCACCTATTTGAAAAAAAAGTTTGAATACATTGACTGAGCTAAAGAAACCCCGAGAAAGAGTGTATCAATTAAAGTTTGCTGAGATGTGGTAGTTGGGTAAAGATAAGACTGCTGAGTTACAGCTGGGATGCATTTGTACTACACTCTGTTCAAAGGTGCTGGGTGCCAACCTGTACGCATTCAGTTCTAGAAAAGCTGCAGCATCTGTTGTTATTCCTAGCAAGGATGACAAAGGGACGTGATGAAAAGGAGACAGAACTGAGATGTCAATAGTGCTGATGATTCCAGAAAACAGAAAATCAATCCACCTAATGAAACAGTTTGGCTTTACTTAAGGTCTGTGTGAGTCACAAGGAAAAGGAGAACCTTTTGTTTGGTAGTTGTGAACTTACTGGTCAGACCCTTGAAGGTGTGTGAGAGAAAAATTGAGGGATTTATCACTTTTTTAAATGTCTCTTCAACAGCTGCCAAATTAAGCTCTTGAAAGCCGTAAGTTATTTGGATTTTTAGTCCATTTGTTGCATGCAAGCAGTGCATTCATTACAGTTTTTGACATTAAGTTGCATAACAACTGAATCCATTCAAAAGAAGTTTTGTCAAAAACATAATCACATAGTATAATTGAACCAGCAGGTATCCTGTATTTGCACTGACTGTGTATAAAAGAAACACAGTGCATTTCGTAAAAATAATTTACTAAACACACAATTCTCTGACATGACTGGGGGCTGTAAACATAAACTAATAAAAAATAAGCTGGGAAGAAGACATTTACATTTATAGCAATGAAGTTCTAATTTTATTATCATATTAAATCAAGACTTATGAAAATGTAATGAAGTCCAATTTACTGTTAATAGTTGCTTCATTTCTCTGAGAATAAACTTTTTCCTGCATTTCAATAAAGAACACTGATAATAAATAATTTAAACAGTATGCTACACCAGATAGTGTTGTATATATTTTAAATGAAGCTGTTTAAGGAAAAAAAAAAAAATAATGGCTTGAAAAGCACAGTGCTTTGGGAGGAAGGAAACAGTAAAAGTAGCCTTAGAGGAAAACCAAAAGAAGTTTTCTCACATTTTGTACGTTGCTCATAGTTTCCTGTATGCACTGTGTTCTCTTAAATGCTGTCTTTACTCTGAGGAAGCCCTGTGTCTGCACCCAGGACTAAGGACTTGGCCAGGTCCTGAGGGCACTGCAGGACCAAATCCTGACCCCTACCCTGCCCACGGCCCAGGAAGCCATCCAGTGCCACCAGCCCTGCCCCAGCAACACCACAGCAGGGACAGTCTCCAGCTCTCCATGCCCGGTCCTTGACCCATCCTCGTTCCCAGGGAGCTGCCAGATGCCCAGAGCCGTCTCTGCCCTGGTGCTTCCTGGCTGTGGCAGTGGGATAGGTCCTGGCTACTTGGCCCAGGGGCCCATGGCAGGGCCACTGGACCTTGTGGCACCCTGACGTCACTCTTAGCTCATGAGATACAAGGCAATAACCATGGAAACTTGAATTAGAAACAACAGATACCTTTGTAGATTTTCCTTCCTGCATTGTTAGAAAGAATTATTACTCTATTTGCTCTAGTTGCAAAGCGTATAAATACCATTTCCAAGGGTTTTTTTTTTGCCAGAGCTTACCCCCAGAAAATTTCTTCTCTTCTTCTTATAAAGATAAGAATTTTTAGTAGCATTTGTTTTCGTATGCTCTTCCACTACTCTATTTTTTCAGTTGATAGGAGGATGGATTGAGATATAGGTGCCATTGATTTGCTTTCAGAGTGGAAGTAGTATGTAAATGACTTTGGAAATCAGGATAAAGCATCAACTTGAAAGGTCCCCTAATCACCGCAAAGATCCAAGATATCTGGAAAATTCAATGAATCCCTCACCCTGTTAGAAATACATCTTTAAAGTTATTTCTTATAAATCTAACTTGGAGCTGTTTCTGCACAGAGTGGCATGCAGCTTGGTACATCCAAAAAAACAAATCCTTTTCGTTCCAAGACAGAAAAATGCTGAATGGAAACACACACTATGTTTAGGACATAGAAATCTTTGTAATGCAATTTACTTGTTTTTTTCTTAAAAGAAGGTAAGAAAAATTGGCTTAAATATTTTCAGAAAGGGAAAACTGAATCTCCAACCGTAAGGTGAGTGGTCAGAAGGCGGCCATTACTATTACTATCTTTTCTTCCTGTGACCACTGCTTTTAGCTTTGGACCAGATTCTAGCATCCATAAAATCATCAAAGGTTTTGCCATAATTCTGAGATCATGAGGCTCTCTGAACGCTTACATGTGAAAGCAATTTTTCAGATAACTATTATGAAAAACTCAGGATGCAAACAAAGTTTTAATTTCACAAACATACCAGAATGTACTTTTACTTATTTTCTGTAACATGAGTTTGGGATCTTTTCAGTCCCTCTGCAGCTCTGCTTGGCAGTTCAGCTTTATGAATAGTACTTCCTTTAAAATTAAGCAGCTTCACTGAGACTACTCACTGATTACAGCTGGGAAACTTAATACTTACTTAGAAAAATATAACCTCTCATTTTCTAAAGCCAGTACACCTTTTGTGCTTCTCCCAGGACGTTAACCAGGCTCTCTTAAACACTTGGTTGCTAGTATTGATTAGGTTTAGAAACTGCTAGCTGGAATTCTCAGTGCTATGTTACAGAACCCTCTCTGATCATGACCAGAGTAGTGAATAAAATTTAAAATTCATATTGTCAAAAAACTCAAAAAGGTCACATAAGGTAACTTGTTTGTTCCTGAAGGAAAAAAAACCAAGCCAGCAAAGTTCAGCATAGATTTGTAGTGCCTCTTTCAGAGACAGTAGTGCGTTCATCAACTAAATAGCTTTTTATATTAAGACTGGAAGTTTTCAGTGTGTCTGTGAACATTTTACCTTGGTCGGTGTTTCTCACCTGGCACCTTTGCACAGAACTGCGTGTGCTTGGGGAGGGGTCAACAACATATGTTTCCACTGAAGTGAAATCCTCCAGCTCTGACAGCACCCTTGTAAACCTGCAGCTTATAGAAATTAACTCTTGTCTATTGAGGAGTGCGTGCTGGCCCTTAAAAAGCACTATCAATGGAGCCAGGAAAACTTTTCTTTCTCTAGCAAATATCACAACTTAGGGCTTAAGTTTTTCCTTGACTGTCCTTTCAGACCTGAATTACATTATTTTTCTTTAAACCTGCTTTTTTTTTTTCCCACCTAATTGCAGCCAAGTTGAAGATTGATTAGATTTTAAATGGGCATAAAGCTATTAGATCCATATGCTAGATGACATTCAGCTGAAACAGGTAATTGTTTACATGACTTTGAATGCCAATAGCACAATAAAGACAGTCCCCACGGCTAGCTTCTCTACATACTGCATTTGCTATCTGCTGAAATTAGTTTACTATTCAAATCCCAAATCTCATACAGTGAACTCTGAACATGGCAAAACTTTATGTAACTTTTTCTTTTCCAAAAAGAACAAAAAAAGAAAGGAAATAGAACAAAAACAAAGAATTAAGGCTTAAACTAGTCACGGAGTTCTAGTTTGGTTCTGGTGTCTACAAAGTGCCCTGATGAAAACCTTATTGGTAAAAACCATAAGAAAACATCACACTGTAAGTTTTGAAGGATTAGGTGGTTGTCTAATACTGATTGCAGCATCATTTTTAGCTGGGGAATGGCTTTGTATTTATAGAATTTGTTAAATTAAAATTCTGCTTAGAACCTGAATTTCGAAAGATACTTGATTTCAGAATAATTGATGTAATAACATCACTGGTATTTTTAATACTATTTTTCTTGATTAAAGTTGATGTTTGCTGTTAATATTACTCCGTTTCTACTAATAAGCAACTGCCCAAAACCTGAGTTCGGCTAGCAAGTTTGTGTCTTGATCTAAAAATGTTTCTGTCCTTAGAATAAGGAAGCATACAAGGCACTCTGAGATGTAGGAAAGTGGGCTAGAAGTTTTATTAGAGTTTCATTTTTCACGAAGTGTCTACCATACCAGTCCGAAGGGAAAATAATACATTTCCTATATAAAGTAAAACTTAGGAGAGCCATTATGAGGAACTACAACAACATACACATTTTAAAACATTCAAGAGGTAAGATGCAAAGGATTTCCAGAAAAAGAAAGAGGCTTTGGATGATATAAATTCTATTTACTATACTGCAGTTATCCATTGCTAACCTCCAGACAGTTATACAGTCTTAAATTAGAGAGAAATCTTACACAAAATAGAAATGAACCATGTCTATTTTCCAAAAGTTTTGGGCAAAGAACCAACAATGAAGGGCCTCATATTGCAAATGTAAGAGTGGTGTTCTGGTAAGAATGCTATAATTGGGATTGTTTATTGCATGAATATGAGTGGAGATAGTGTTTGTTATTTATTTTTAAAGCTGGATTCAATTAAAAATACAATAGGCCACCACATGGGAATAGCCATTGATTTTAACGATTGACTCATGCAAGTATTGCAAGAGGACTGCTAAGCAGGAAAATGTATTTTCATAGTATTGGAATTAGAGCCATAATTCCCTCTGTGAGACACACAAGGAGTTCCTCTGAGTTTCTGCTGATGCTCAGAGCATGCTTATTAGCAAATACTGACATAGCCTTTGATTTAGATTCTGTTTCTCTGTATTTTCTTTTTTTTGTTCCCATGAGCTGTCTTTTGTATACTGTTAAATTTTTTGTATGATGAAAATTATTGCCTTATCCTGAAGCATGACCTTTATGGGCAGAGGACCACAGCCAGGATAATTTGGTATTACACAACTAATATACCCAGAAATCCTCTAAAACCCCTACAGAGTCAGATCAATCATTGAAAACGTGATAAATGTTATCTAAGAGTATGCTGTGGAGGTAATTTTCTTAAACTCAGGGGTTACCCATGAGAAGAAGGGTCTTCAGATTCAGGGCTAAAGATAATCATCTTAGAGGCATCTGAATAAAAAGCAAAATACATAATAAAATAATGCTTGTTGCATTTTACAGGCAAGGGAAACTAGATCATTAAAAGATTACCTGAAGATGCAGTTTTATTATGTCTACTGCTTTCTAAAACCAAAAAGGCGTAGAAAATTGCTGTCAATATTTTGGCATTTTAACAATAGTAATTTTTTTTTCCAAAGCCATAGCTTTGTATAATAACATATATATGAACATCTTAAGTAAATATTAAAGAAGAATTAAAAAAAAAAGCTACTTCTGAAGTCCATGTAACCAGAAATGTTTAATTTATTTGCAATTCTATGTGACAATTCAACTACAGGTATTGGGTTAATTCAATTTTTTTTTTTCCTGGAAGATTGACAATAAGCATTTTCTAGCAAAACATGCATCTCAGAGCTTCATAAGAAAACAAGGACTTCTCTGTTAGCATTGAAGAAACACTAATCATTTGCAGATTTGATGATAGTAAATATCCAGAAATCTTTCGTGTGTTAAAAAATTCCTCTAAAAAAATAAAAATAATCACACTTTTCTGCAAAATAATCATTATCTTTTAGATTCAGGTCAAAAGAAATGGAAAATCTGCTGGAGAAAGCTTGAAATCAAACAACAGAAGTTCAGCTGGAGAAGCCATGTGTTTTCTTGGTTTTTTCTCTGGTTTAGTATGTAGTTAAGTATACTCCCATCATAGATATGTATTAAGCTCATTGAATGACCTCCCTGAAAATCTCTGAAGCAAAATATTGGCAATAAGCTTCAAAAATTCAGTTTGAAAAGGAAGGGAATAGTATGGGAAGCTGCCTCTATCAATAATTCATGGTCAATAAGGTTTTTCATTATTTAATGGGAGGATAAAACTGTCTTCATATGCTTCAAGATGTGTCTTACAAGGCAGCAGTTCTGTTATTACATAAAAACATAGCAAGATTCTGACCTCAACCTGGATCAGACTAAGTCCAGGGAGTTAGTAGGATCTGATCGTACATAACAGAACATCTCATTGTTTCCCAGATGCGGAACTACTATGTAAGCCATACCGAATTGCATCACAATGAAACCCACTAGAGCAGGTTGCTCAGAGCCCCATCCAGCCTGGGCTTAAAAACTTCCAAGGATGGGGCTTCCACCACCTCTCTGGGCAACCTGTGCTCCTCACCTTTAAAATGCATAGTCATTTTTTTCAATTCACTTCTGTGTATAAAGATGCCACATTCCTCATTTTAAAAATATCCTAAAATGTTCTTAAGCACATTTTTATCTTCTACACATATTTCCAACAGACATGTAAGAAAATATTTTTTGTGACAGAACAAATATAAACACAGTATTTTTCAGTACAGGGTAATAAGATTTTTTAGAATTCTGTCAGGTCTGTCTTCTCTTGTTGGTCATTAATGGTGATAGCACCATCTTGACAGATGTAGGAGTATCTCCACTGGAGATCACACCTCTTGGAATGTCTACTGTGGCCATAGGTCCTCTGCTTATGAAATTTCACTGCCTGTATTAGCAAAATGATTGTTTTCTGCTATGGCCTAGAATGAGTGCTTTCTATCACTAGAATCCACATGGACACACCTACCAGTAACCAGAAGGTACTTCATGTAGGCATGTAATACCAAAAAATGGCAGATTTAGCCAGTATCTCCCTCCCATTATGTTCAATGAGAGAAATAATGCAAAGAATGGTGATAATACTCAAAACCAACGTGATGAAATGAGAATATTAGGAAATTTATCTCCTGTGATTATTATACAGCTATGAGTTTTAAAGGATTTATTGTCCTAAGATCACTTGAAAACGCGGTCCTTACATCTCCATCTAGCCACTCTAAAGTGTCATTTACTTTAAGCTATTTATCTAGGCACCCCTATTAGTTAGCAGAAAAAAAATGAGCACCTCTAAAGGTTCATTCATGCATCCGAGGATAGATTACATATCAGAAATGCTTAGTAGAAAGCCTGAGCTGGAAAGGTTGACAGTAGCTAGTCACTCTCCTAATTTCTACGGATAACTTTTTCCACAGAACCTCAGAGTGGGAAATATTTTACCCACCTTCAAATACCTAAAAGTTAGAGACTTAGTTTAACCTTTCAGTTTAAGTGCCCTGGCATTAACTTTGTTTTTGTCAAGAAACCATTTTACACATGATTGGAGCGTGCCTCCTTCAATGTATTTTTGCATGTGCTTATCTACTTGTGCCATGCACAAATTTTGGTTCAATTCAGATCTCTCCTAAAAATATAGTTTAGTTTTGTCTTACATCAGGTGGTTCTGCTGAGTTCACTCCACATGCTAAAATTCTGGAATCCAAGATAAATCTTTTGTAATTAATTAAATATGCTTCAAAATTATGTAACTGCAGTGACTAGAAGTAATTTCAACAATATCTGTCTGTGTATTTCAGTGAGTGGTCCAGATAAAATTGAGGCAATAATATTTTTTCCTCCTCATTTCCTTCATTACCTAGGTCAGTGGGTACAGCTGTTAGTCCCCTGAAAATAAATTGGTGAGAGCTTATCATTGCATGCTTGATTTGCCCTGGGTATCAGTAAAAAAATAACATCTGCTGGCTGTAAACAATATAGATCTTACCAGTATGTGCTGTTTTTCTTTCTCAAGTTTAATATTTCCTAGAAAATGAACATTTGATTCTATTGCTAGACTAGACTAGACTACATTGTACTATACTACGCTATACACAAGCATAAGCTGGTAGTACTGATGTGCAACATCCTATCTATTAGCATGGAAGCTTTCCCATATGCTTGGCCTGGATTCCCAATCTCGTTAAAGCACACTTAGCAAAAAAAGATCATGCCTTTCCATCAAAACTTAAGTACTTACAGAAATCCTTATTTATTTTTAAGCTTCAACAACAAGACTTTAAACATATGTTTTGTACTTGTTAGAAAAGAAGGGAACAACCTGGTTATTAAGCTGGGCAAAGGGCACTTTTTCTTTCTGAAGCTGTGTAACTGTGGAAGGCACTAGATTCAGAAGACTTAAATCTGTTTAAATGCATAATAACAGTGGATAAACACATCTTCTTATCAGCAAAAAGCACTAGGCATTCAGCATGAACCAGGAAGACTGGACCAAACCTATTGTTCTTTTCCTGGGTCTGTGCATTGTGGGTACTGTCATGTGAGAAGGAATAATTTTAAATGTGACTGCTCAAGAAGAGGCTCTAACTCCTGAATTAATGAGGAGGTGTTGGATGTCTTTGTGAGCAGCACTTCTATCTAGGGTTTTGTGCACCTAACACTGAAGACTAGATGAATTACAGGTGTAACACCTAAAAATAACACACTAAATCACTTAATACATGGTTAAGTTCTTATTAGGATGTAGCTTTTAAGGGCTAACTGCCAAATGGGAAAGTAGCTGAATGGGCTTTTACAGAGTTATTTCTTTATATTATATGCTAGAGGAAAACAGGGAAACAGTAGTGCTTTACAACAATGTGAGAACAGAAGTTCTTTTAAAAAAAAAACCTGACAAGTATTTCAGTAAGGGGAAAACATGAAGAAAATGGATAAGAAGACTTTAATTCAAAATGTACTTAAATGGAAAAAAAAAAAAAAAGAGGTTGCTACAGGCCTATAAAAATCTTACCATGCATGGCGCTAAAATGAGATGTTAGCTGACACACTAGCACTCTGAGTTAACTACTAGTGGCATATCTCAAATTAATTGTGGAGAGACATGTTGACTATTTTTTTGTCATAAAACCTGAACAGCTCTATTTTAATAGGGGATTTAGGGAAAAAATGATATTAAAGGTGTTTCACTGAACAAAAGTTAAAGAAGGGAGAAATTCTTTTCATATTCTGATGTTCAATGGAGCAGGTCTTTTTAAAGTTTTATTTGAAATGTTCTTTGTACTAATAGTACTCTGATGTTGACAGCCCTTAATCATTGCATCTCACTGTTCTCTCAGAATCACTGTGTTTGTTTTGGTAATATTGGAAAGGCAAATAAAATGGTTAAACAATCAAATAACACCCACTAATTTTTGACCTCACATTTTTATTTCCATTTTGGTATCAGTAACATTGCATTACATAAGGTCCTTTCTTGATAACGTAGGACAAAAATCAGTCAATAAATTATTTCAATGCATTTTTTTTTTACTTCTTCTGTCTTAGCTAGGGTCTTATTCTTGACCTAGAGAGATCTCATTTCCAAGCAGCCGATATTTCGACATTACACTTGCAATATTTTGTTACTGGTTATCTGTACAATGCAGTTTTAGCCTTAGAAAAGATTAATCCCAAGAAATAGTTAATAGAAGTCTGCTACTTTGCGTTAGCTCATAACAGAAATGAGCTAGGCATTAGTACTTCCTTTGGAACAGCGTTCTGTATTTTAGAGTAAGCTCATAACAAGATCCCATTCGAAGGTGAGGGAAACTGCTTTATTAATAACCTTCCAATATTTTCAAGATACTCTGTATTTCTTTATTAATTTCCAGCATTCTCAATATTGATTTGTCTTAAGATTCTGCAGGATTTTGTTTATTTAAAGGAGGGGTTAAAATAATGGTGCAAAGATTGACATTTTCATTTCTGCAGAAGAAAACACTATACATACAGCAGCCAACTCTAAGTAGTTATGTCTTTATTCACCTATATGGTTTCAACTCCTAACATCTTTCACATTCTTACTCTGTGTTTACAGCTTTAACATAATGACACAAACATTGATTTCCCATTAGCTGTGGATTAAATATATATAGTGACACTTATACACGGCATAGAATCCTACAGAACTTTCCAGCATAGAATAAACTTTATAAAATAGGTCTACTGAGGAGACCTTAAATAACCCTTGGAGGAAAGGCACAGTGGGAAGAGATAACACATCAATAAAATTCAAGCTCATATAAGCTAGAGAGGTGTGATTGGCAACAGAAATATTTGCATTATGACAGGAACCAAGAATCAGTGAATTGTTCCTGAGATCTTAAAAATAAAGTTCTCCAGACAGCATTTAAGATTCATAACTGTAGTAGTGCTGTGGGATAACCCTGGTCAGCAGCTGAGCTCTTAGCAAGATGGGGAGAAAATAGGAAGAGCAAAGGCAAGAAAATTTATTAAGGAAATTAACTCCATCCCAGCCAGAATTAGAAATCATATCTTGACAACATTTTGGGACAGTGCCAACAAAGCTCAGCATAGGAAACCCAAAATTGTTATAATCATAATCTTGCAAGTAAGTATTAAACCAGCGGGCAACAGAATTATCTGGATCTGGTTGTTTCATGCATTTTGTCTCATTCAAAATATTGAAGAAGTTCTGCAGCTGAGCATTTTAGAAGGTGATGTCTGTTATCAGTTGAGTCACTGGTGTCTAATACCATTACAGACCATGCTAAAATATTTTCAGCAATTATAATACCTCCTATTTTTTTCTACTTACCTACATTCTTGAATCACACTTGTAAGAACATGAATATCTTTAAAATTTTTCCTCTAAACTTAGAAGTTTAAACTGCAGAAATGCGAGATTAAATATCCATAGGTCACATACCATTTTTGCTAGTCTGTAGAACTGGGCCCTTGTTGTACATGTCCGATATGCGAGTCACTAGTTTCACCAGACTCCCTAAGGTGAGTCAAAACTGAAAACACACAAATTCAAACCAACAAAATCAAACATACAAGTCATGCGTAGATATATCCTTGATCACTTTAGCAGCTAAAGATTGTGATGAAATACATCTGAAAACCAGAATAAAACAAATTTACTCTATTAGAAAAGCTTGAAATAAGCAACAAGAATGGTAAAGGCATTTTGTCTTTCTTTCCAGGCTATGCTGAAATAGTAGCTTTTTCCCAATTTGGCATGGAAACAGTTTTCCAAATGCTGCTGTTTGCAATATAAAGCGTGTTCTTGCCTAGACTGAGTCTATTATGGGTTATCCATGCTTTTGGCCTTGTAAACAAGGAGTGCTAACAATTACAGAAAACACAAAACTAAAATAATGTACGACTTCTGCTCTGTGCCTTTTTTTCCCTTCGACTAATTCAGCAGTTAGGTTACAGCTACCACAAGAAACAGTTGTATCCGCTGTGCTAGATTTCAATATGTGCCCGATACAAAAGCTCCACCTGTCTTTCCAAATTTAAACTTAATATAACATTTCTGTTGTCCCAATATTTGTCCAGACTCAAAACATGGATTAGGAAAAGCTGCCTGAGCTAAACCGTAGAAAAACAGAGATTATAGATAGGCTGTCTTCAGCACTTCGAGGTGCTGTCGTCACACTTCTGTCTGCATTAGTGAAGACATCTATGTCTTGATAAAAGCAAATGGCTTGTAAAGAGCCTTAGCCAGAAATACACAGAATACCAAGCTAGAAGGAAAGGAAAGGAAAGGAAAAGGAAAGGGGAAGGAGACAGGAGACAGGAGAGGAGAAAGGAGAAGAGAAAGGAAAGGAGGAAGGAGAAAGGAGAAGAGAAAGGAAAGGAGGAAGGAGAAAGGAGAAGAGAAAGGAAAGGAGAAGAGAAAGGAAAGGAGAAGAGAAAGGAAAGGAAAAAGGAGAGGAGGAGAGAGGAGAAGGAGAAGGAGAAGGAGAAGGAGAGGAAAAGGAAAGGGAAAGGAGAAGAGAAAGGAAAGGAGAGAGGAGAAGGAGAAGGGAGGAAAAAGGGGATTCATACTAAACTTTACATTTTTAAAAAAAAGTAGTAAGAAATACACACAGAGTCGAGGTATTTGTTTTACTCTAATTCTGCACAGAAAAATGTGTTAGGTAATACTTCACAAAGCTAGCACCGCTGGTTATAGCCAGGCAACATATTTATACTATTCAAACATATGAACACTCCTACTTAGTTCATTAGTATGCTGCTACTTGAAAGCTATCCTATGATTCCCTGATAGTCTTGATTTAAAGGTACAGTGCATTTTAAATGTACTGCACATGCTCAGAGGGCAAAGGGCTCGTTTGGGTAGGGGGCTTTTTCTAGCTAGAAGGTGTGGTTTTCAAACTATAATGATATTATAATGAGATAACCTCAGGGCACAAGTTTGGGGACTTTACTGACTATTCCCAAAGGGTGCTTATCCTCAAGGATGCATGTCTGGGGGAGCTGAGAGGATTAATTTTATCCTTCCTTAAGCACCCATTCCTCTTTCTTACCTTATGCAGCCATCAATCCATCACCCGTTCTTCTTTCTGAGACTGCCTTATCTTAGGGTAAACAGTGTCAGCCAAACTTTGCACAATCAGTCATCATATCTGTTAATACCAGATTCTGTGCAAGATAAAACAGTTTTTTTGTTAGAAATTCCACAGTGTGTTTGAACTCCTTTGTCCTTGCTTTCAGCACAAGTCAAATGTGTACTTTGTTTGCTGAGGCTCTTAGGAATTGGTATCACACTTACACTGGAAAGTACTATGAGTTATGCTAAGTTTTTGTCTAAGTTTTAGTATTCACCTCAAGGAAGCATCTTTCCTATTCAAAGATAATAGAAGAAAATTTTAATGGTCCAATTTAGGGATGGAAGTGCAAATCTGAGATGTCAAAGACTAATTTCATATATCTAACAAAAGAAAATGCACATTGTTATACTAAGAATTATTCTGAAAGTTTTTATTTTCAACCTTCCAAAGCATCTTCTCATTTGCTTTCATTGAAATAATATTTTGGTTGAGCTCAGAACGTAAGTCTGAGGGACAGGTCTTCAAATCAGTCCTTACCTATACTCCCTTAACAATTAATGAGCCTTATAATATGTTTGAACAGGGGTTAATTTTTCCCCTTTGTACTTTTAGCAGAGTCTTCCTCCACCATGTGATTCTGGGATTAAAAACCCTGGGTGTCATGAAGTTATCATGCAATTAATTTTGGCTGTGCTTCAGGCTTAGATGATTCAGATGGTGTCAAGGGATATATCTTTGGACAATTGGACTTTTCAGTCAGGAAGCACACCTAAGTCTTCTTGATTTCCACTCTGAACTAAGGTATGGCCAAATCAAACCCACTGGTTCTTCAGCAAGCATGATCTTCCAGCCTGAAATGGCCATTCTTCTTCTGAAGTGTTTGCTTGTTGTCATACAGTAGACAGCAATGGAAAAGGATTTTTCAGAATAGAAGTGTTATGTCTCCATGAATGTTTCATTTGGGCATCATATTTCTTGATTCTGGTGATATAATATTATAAGAAGAGGCCTTATTTCAAATGTAACAGGGGAAGTAGGTGTCTGGTTCCTTGAAGGACCTAACCCTGCATTTAGATGGAGTTGGTGTTCAGTGTTACCCCTCACCAGACACATGAGTGTTAAGAAGCTATTTATGAGGATGCCTCTGTATGTTAACTGTAATAATACTACATGCTTTAGAAAGAAAGGTGAGCAGATAATCCTTTCAACAAGATGGGACAGGTAGAGATGCAAATAAATGACTTAAAGATAACAGTCTTGTTTCTACCAATTATTCACATAAGTTAAACTGCTTTATTATTGTTTTAACAACTGTGACTGTTTGAATGAATGCCTGTTTAGGCTCATAGCTAAGAATGCTGACAAGACACTGCTGTGGTTTTTTTCCTCAACATCTTCCTATTTAAAGGTCTGCTACACTGCCTGAGCTGCATGCAGGAAAAGCATCTTTCCCCCGCCCACTCTTGTGCCTTTGTTTTCATGGAGCATTTATATGCAGGTTATTTTGAAATACAGGATGCCTAACCCCCATTTACTGGTATTAGACAACCTCTTTGGTACTCGCTTTTTGAAACCATTTACAAACTATCCTACAGAAATGGTGCCATGTAACTATCTCACTGAAAACTGCACGGTTTAGCTCCTCTTTCCCTAATTTCTGAATTAATATTCCAGTACCATCTAATAGCAGCAAATTGATTCATCAAGTGCATTTTATGGATTAATTTCAGTATTTGTTGTAGAATCTTTTCTCTTTTTATCATAGGTGCTGCAATTTTATTTTCAGGTACCATAAAACTTGTCCAGTATGTCTCTTGCTCTTCCAGTCATCAAAACCTTTCATAGTTTTATGGGATATTGAACAAGATTTTGTTTCAGCAGCTGTTCATGCTGTTAACTGGTTTCCTATCATTTCTTACAAAACCTTAGAACTGTAATTCCACCTCTCTGTATTCAGTTGTGATGCTGCTGAGGAAACTCGAAGAGCATTACAAAACTGGTAAAGTAGACCAGACTAAGGAAAGTGCTTTTGCAGGAGTTAGATGCGTGACAAAAAGAGGCTGGACTGTGAGGTTTAAGCAAATGATTTATTTGAACTCCCAGGTTTAACTGTAAGGCCCAGGGAAACCATCTGTCTGAAGTCTAATAGGCCACTAAGGCAGGTTTTTAGGGATGCTGTGGAAGAATGCACTATTGCAACTTAAAAGCAAGAATGCACTATTGCAACTTAAAAGCAAGAATGCACTATTACAACTTAAAAGTAAGAATACACTACTACAACTTAAAAGCAAGAATGCACTATAACAAATTAGAAAGCCTGCTAAATGTTATACATGTGTTAGTTAATCAGCCACGTTTGCAGACTGACGGCATGCTAAATATTCACTTAACATTCCAGGTAACGGCTCTCAGTCTTAGAAAAGTCATCCTGACAAAGGGGGAAGGGTGTCCATACAGGTGAGCATTGGAGAGGTGACTCCCAAAATCTAAGCTAAACCTTAGCACTTTTATCCCCTGGTTTATGTGACTGATTATAGAGTTTGAATACACAAGGTTGTGGCTGAATCCCCCCAGGTGGTTGTGGCAAAACTATGCCTGATCAGATTATGCCATCTGGATACATAAAAGTTGTTGGCTGAAACCACCACTGAAGCCCTCCAGGCTCTTTATCTTACTTTCTCAGGAAGCCAAATAGTGGTTTGAATTGAGACTCAGGACATACCATTTGCTGAGGAGCTGCAAGGCTCGGCTTAGGTTTCTGTTCTTTGTGTGGTGCAGTATTGTCCAGTTTGGCCCAGGGCTTATGGACTACTCAAGGCTGAACCATCTACGCAGCTCCCCATGTGTCTCTGTATCAACAGGGCCATAGATGAGCAAATCAAGGCTGAGTTGACTGTACAGCCCCCAGTGAGTTGCCTGCATGCACCAGATGATACTGAAACTTGCTTATGAACTATGAGCCAGAAAACCCATACAAGTTGTCTGACACAGAAACTCATGCAGTGGAGAACGTGAACCAATAGGGCAGAGTTGCTACCATCCACCTCCCCTCATTCCTTTCAAAGCTACCAGTGACGTTAGGGGGGTGTGTGGTAATGATAAAAACATTGTAGTTTGGTGCCAGGATTCCATTTCATCAATCTGTGGTTGTTTCAGGCCTTTTTACTCAAGAAGCAGCTCTGCGGGGTTTAGCTCTCCTCTAACAGTTTTTTCACCCGGATGCTTTCAGTGTTACCTCTTAAGATCTACTGCCTAACTTAGAATTTGTTCTCTGAAGTGAAATTACTTAATAAGGAGCTGTAAAAAGTTTCGACGACAGAGAAATCAGAACCTTATAGAAGACTGAGAAAGAAGAAAACTAGAGGATTAAAAAAAAAATAGAAGAAAAAGTTTTTTTTTTCTTATTACCCACTGACTTGGAAATATTGAAGATCATAACAGTTGTCAATTTTTATTGTTTAAATATGAATTACTTCAAAGGAAAGAACTTTCACTTTGAGTTTCCTTGCGACTGTCTTTGAGGTTCTTCCTTACCTGTGATAACTTTTTGTCACATTTTCAGTATCCATTATGTAAGGTTTTTTTTTTAAATGAAATTTTAAAAAGATCTTTTAAGAAGCCTTTCAGTAGCTGTTTGCCTCCTCTTGCCTGCCTTTATGTAAGAATGCTGATAGAAACTTTATCACTTTCAACTAATGCAAAGATTTCTTCCGCTGTCTGTTAAGTTGAAATATCTTCTTCTATTAGTGATATTTTTATCATCTGCAAATCTTAGTTCTTCTAATGCTGTGAAAGAAACAGAATGATATTTTTACTGGTGTGATTATCACTTGGAAGTAAACTTTCATCCAGTGCATGGACACTTATGTATTTTCATGCTGAGATTTGCTTTGGATGCTTCCTCTAAACAACAGTTTGGTATCTTTATACATCAATTTGTAAATAAACCTTACTGTGTACATATAAATGAGCAGTTGTTTTCTTTGTTGTTGTATATATTCCAGCATTGCTGTCTCACAAAGTAATGTTGTCTCCATCATTCATAGTTTCTCCATACTCTTGGATACTTGGATACTCCATACTCTTGCATACTTCTTCCATACTCATGGAATTAATATCTTCATGAGATGGTAATTATGTACCACAGACATTTCCTTCTAATATTTCTTCATTTTTGTCTAATATAAAATAATACTCAAGTCTTGAATTTTGAAGTAATATATACTCATGATAGCCTATGTCCAGAAAACCCTATTTTTCTACAGTGTACCAGTTGGTACCAAGAGAGGAAAACATCACACCAGATCCAGCATCCTGAGAAATACAAGGTTGCTGCCTTTCCATGTCCCCAGGTCCAAACAGCAGCAAGGCTAAAGTTGTGTTCCCAAAAGGCACACACACAAAAGCACACCTATACACTACATACATACATATTTACATATATGCCAGTGATACAGATCACAGACAGACTCTCAGAGCACTCACACGGACACAGACAGCACTAATGGCCTCAGTCTGCTTGTCTCTCCGTCCGGGCAGGATGGAAGTCTGCTAGTGAGAATATACACATGGACAAGGTACCTCCCTGCAGAAGCCAGGCGCAGACACTCACTCTGCCTCCTAGCTGGGCCCAGGATCTCAGCCTGCCCAGGGGCTGGCACCCGGACGTACAAGCCCCTGAGGGCAGAGACCTGCTCCAGCTTCTGGTACAGACCCTCACACACACACAACCAGACAGGACTCCTCTAGTTCCAATGGCCAACCCTACTGTGCTCTCGCCTTTAGAGATACGCAGATGCTCTCATGCCCAGAGCTGCCCTTACAGACCCACTCACACCCACTTTGTGCCCAAGACACTTCATCTTTTCACTGGGTCATCCGTGTTGATCTTCGTTAGCCATCACGTACTCGCACACCCACGCTCACCCCAGGCACCTGCACCAGACAGGTTCTCCCACCGATTGTCTGACCTCGGTTGCTGCACTCACACCTCATATGCACGCACACTTCCATACACTCTAGGGATCCCTCACGCAGGAAAGAGTTAGAAAGGAATTTAATAGAAGACAGGACAAGCTGTGCTGGTCACATGAAGGGCATGGCCAGAAAAGTGTGCTGACCAGCCCGCTATCTACATGTGACCAGTCCTTTTCATCCCCTAATTCCTCTATTCCCCCACTCTTATTTCTTCACTAATCGCCTAACTCCCTCCCTTGTTCTGTCTTTGGTTCCTCCCCTAAATATCCCATAAAACCTGTGCAAATCCAGACTGGTTTTGCCCTGCACCCCATAACATGTGCCACCCCTAGGCAGCAACTTTCCTTAGTGCAAAAGGTGACTGGTCATGCTCCCCATGAGTCATGGGACAGGTTTCATGACTGGCCTGGGGCTGATAGCTCAGCTGGGACAGCTGGGAGGGGCCCCAGCCAGGATAAACAATGGAACTAGCCCCTATATAAGGGGAGGGCTGAGCCTGACTTGGGGCTGTTTGTTTTCATCTTGTAGCTTCAGTGGTGGACTGAGGAAAGTTGGTGTCTTGGGCACAGGTAGCGCCTTACCAGCTTCTATCATCTGTTTTGTCTCTTGTTTCATTATTACTATCATTAGTGCTATTGTGTTCCTCATCTTTGTGTTGTTCTATTAAACTGCCCTTATGTCAACCCCCTGGGTCTCACCCTTTTTCTTCCTCCTGTTTCTCCTTCCCATGCTACAGGATGGGGTGTGGAGGGGAGGGGGACCAGTGGCTGAGATGCTGTGTGGTGTTTAGCTGCCAGCAGAGGGTAAACCACAGCAACTCAGTGTTTAGTAATCACTTGGGTTTCCTCGGGAAGAATAGAAAAGAGAAAAAGACAATAATGGTATACTGCTAATAAACAATGAAGTGATAGAATCGAATTTTTCAGGCACCAAAATGAACATTCAGCTTTTCTGACTTTTTATTTGTTAATGCATCAGTTTGCTAATGGGTTACAAAGCCTCGTCTTGTTTTTGACTCGCACTTACAGACCAACTGACTCCTTTTTATGTTTTATGCGTGCCAGACGTGTTGTCTCTTACTCCACTGCAACCATGTTGTACCACTCACATGGCCTAATGCCTTTTCTCAGGACTCGCCCTTCCTGACATTTTCTTCTTATGCTTCAGGTAGAAAATTCAACTCTGTTTTGTTTCAGTGTGGACTGGGCTCAGCAGGTTTGAATGTTCTTAGGCTAAGCAGAAAGAGGGTTGCTTGGCAATTTGATTGTAGCTGACTGGTTTACCTGTGCAGTGTGGAGCAAGAAATATGTTTTTCCTAGTCTAGAAAACATCTTCAAATAATCTTGAAGTGTGTTTAGTAATGTAATTCACAGTATTTGAAATTCTTGTATTTCAATAGGAAAAGAGCTTCTTTACAAGGCTTATCCTTTTCTCCTTTAAAGGAAATGCAGAATAAATTAAGTTTTAAATATCTACACAAACACATTGCATTTCATCCTGAGCACAAAAACAACAAAAGCTCTTTTTTTTCCCCAAACTTAGAACATACAAATAATTACAGCATTCATTAGTGGACTTCCCCTTTTCATAGTTCATCTGCACAGCATCCTACCAAGATTCTTTTAAGTCAGTGGATCATAATGTACTTGCAGGAGCTTAGTTGAGAATTCAACATCCTTTTGATTTGGAAATGCGTTATTATCATGACTGGAATGAGGAAGTCACCTTTATTGAGAAAGAAAATGCAAGCTGAGCCCCATTTTCACAAATTAATGGCTTTTCTGCTGACGCTTCACAGGTGAAGCAGTCTTATGTTTAGAAATATGTTCTTGAGGGTGTGTCCCAGTGTCTTTTCTGTATGGGGATTACTTGTAATTAAGTCAATGACCACTCAGACATAGATGTGATTTAGAGAATGTGATCACAGTGATTAAAAATTAAGGTATTCGCATGCTTCGCATTTGCTAGTGTTTTAGCCTTCTATTTAAATGAACATTATGTTCTATTTAAACCTTTATGAACAAACAGTTATGTTGAATGCAAGTGATGCTCCTCCTGATCAGTAAGTCTCCACGGCCTCATGTATAGTTCAGGTAGTACAAATTGTGAATTAAGTGAGTGTAGGTACTACAGATAAATGACAGGACCAGTGGAAAAGGTATGTAAGAAGTATCCCTCCCATTCCAACCATGATTTCCCACCCCAGAGCAATTACTTAAACAACTATTCACTTTAGATACAACCTTCAGGTAATTATAAGAAAATTAATAGTCCTCAAACACAGAATTACTGAAATTAGCTAGATGACCAACTGTCTTTAGGCATTGCTGAGTGAGAAAAATGGCTAATACTTTAAATGGACTTTATACAGACTCATGGATAGTGGTAAATGCCATGTGGGAGTTAATGTGGAAATAGAAGCAGAGCAATGCCAAATACAGAGGGTACATCCATCTGGGCTGGCACACTGTGGTAAGATATCGCTGCTCAGGTAGAGAACCTGGTTATGAAAGTATATCATGTAGATGTTCATGTACCCCTGAGTGAATCCACTGACGTACATCAAAATAACCGAGCAGGTGGATCAGGTTGCTTAGACTGAAGTAGCTCAGGTAGATCTGAATTGGCAAGATAAGTGTGAATTATTTATAGCTTGGTGCGCCCGTGACACTTCAGGCTATCAAGGAAGGGATGCAACATATAGAAGAGCTCCTGACTGGGGGGTGTACTTGACCAGGGACACTATTGCAAAGTGTAGCAATGATAGAGCTGGGTAAGCTCCGTAATGATGGAACCAGAACTGCCATCAGTATCAAATCCAACACCGCAAACCGCATTCCCTGCTCTTACACACATATGGAACTCAAAGCTGTAGACTAAATGAACTGCTTGGATGTTTTATAGGGATGGCTTCTAGACTAAGAGAATGATACCTGTATATATAAAAAGAAAAGTGGTGGTGATTAATTGGGATGTATTAGAAAGCGTGGGACCTGGTCATATCATAAATGGTATAGAAAAAGGGGTGGATATTGTCCTGGTTTGGGCTGGAATAAAGTCAGTTTTCTTCCTAGTAGCTGGAGCAGTGCTGTGATTTTAATTTAGTCTGAGAATAATGTTGATAGTACACTGATTTCCCAGTTGTTGCTAAGTGGTGCTTATCAAGGACTAAAAAGCCAAGGACTTTTCAGTTTCTTGTGCTCTGCCAGTAAGGAAGTGTACAAGAAGCTTGGGGGGGGATGGGGAACAAAAACAGGACAGCTGACCCGAGCTAGCCAAGAGGATATTCCACATGACAGGATGTCATGTTCAGTGCATAAACTGGGGGGAGCTGGCCAGGAGGGGCTGATAGGTGCTTGGGTATCAGTTGGTGGGTGGTGAACAATTGCCTTGTACATCTCTTGCCTATTGTGTTTTTCTTTCTCTTTTTGTCTTCTTTCTCAATAGTTATTTTATTTTATTTCAATTCTTAAACCATTCTTATCTCAACCCACAAGTTTTCCTTTTTTTTTCTTGATTCTCCTCCTCATCCAACCATGGTGCTGGGCAGGAGTGAGGGGGCAGCTAGCTGCATGGTGCTCAGTTGACAGCTGGGGTTAAAACATGACAACCTGACCTGTCCATTTAAACTTCTTAGAACAACCAATAATTATATTTAATAGGTAGGGGGGGTTTGTTTGGTTCTTAGTGTGATATGTTGACATTATGTGCTTTTAAGCAAGCAGACTTGTTTGCACTCCTAATAAGTGTCAAATCGTGACAAATGTCTGACAAATTACTTTAGTAATCTTTTTAGCTGGCCCACTTATTTACAGAAAAGTAACGTGAAGTATATCACCAGGCAGTAATGGATGTGGTGAGAAACTGCTTTTAACCAGAAATACTGTACTTGGTTCAGTAATAATAAGGGAGTGCCTTGGAGAGGAGGGAAAAAGTAGAAAAATACTCCACAGATACAGGAAGTTTATAAACTGTCAGTCACAGCCTCAAAAGCACCATATAGGCTGAGTGTAATAAACCCCAAAGTATTTCTGGAAGGGAGAAGTTTGTAGTTTTTTATTATGTGGAATGCAAAAGAAAACCAAAACAAAAAAAACAAACAAAAAAAAAAAAAGCCCCATTTTAGCTGCTTTATTTGCCTCAGGGTTGAAAAGGTCACTTCTCTTCAGTCCAGCTGTGTTCGGGAAGCAAAAGAGCATTTCCAGGCCAGGGTCACTTAGAAACAGATTGAATCCCTGGTATGTACTTCCAGAAGAAAATATTTCAACCCAGAGCAACCAGTATGCTTTCGAGTCCTCAGCCTTGCAGATGTAGAATTGAATCATAGAATCCTAGAATCGTCAGGGTTGGATGGCACCTTAAAGATCATCTAGTTCCAACCCCCCCTGCCATGTAGGAATCTATTTTGCATTGTTTTTCACTATATTTATTCAGTGAGGTCTACCTAGAAGATAAAGGTCCTTCATCAGTCAAAGTAGTATCTTGATGATATGAACAGGTTTGGGAGCTTGAGATGAATCAATGTTTTTTCTATCAGGGAGAAATGTTTGATATGTGAATGGATAAAGGATATGCAAGTTTGTTAGTAATTAACACCAAATACCTAGGCTATTTATCCTCTGCATTCTATTGTATATTTTCCTGCTCTAATGAAATGTTCCCAAGTGCTTTACAGTTTAGTGGCTGCTTCTGTCTTGCTGATGTCAAACTTTTTCACACCAATACTCAGCTACCCTTTCCCTTTGTTGACTACTTTTGTAATGCCTAAGACACAGGAATACATATGCAACAGCAGGGACCCAAGTTGTTAGAGTAAAACTAATGCATTAAATTTTGATTTCTAGGTGTGGGTCAAATTGTTGTTAATTAATCCATTATGAATTTAATTTTCTTATACGTGCACTATGTATGAGGACACATACACATGCAAAGAGAATGAGCAATCAAATTATTTCCTAGCGTGAGAAAAAGTATGTAATATTTGTCTATGGGAATGTTTTTAATCTTCAGATTCTCTAAGCATTGTCTGTAAATTGTTGAAACAGTCACAGAATAAATATTGCTAGATACTCAGGCCCTTTATACTAAGAAATGCATTGTCTTAATGACAGATTGGTGTAATTACATTTTCCTAAATCCACAAAGTTCTGCACATCACTCTTTTTGAAACTAGCACAGAATCCTGCAGGCTGACCTGTTATCTAGTTGTTATATTTGTTAGCCCTAACCATAGTCAGGGATGGAAATATTCTCATTAGTTTGGAAGGTCAGAATTACACAAAACTCGTTCATTAACCCTCTTATTTTACAAAAAAAAAAAACCCACAACATAACTTTTAAAAAGAGAGGCCTTGTTAAAACTACTTAGAATGTTGGTGTCAATTTATATTTTGGGTTTGCCTTTTTTCCCCCCTTTCTTTAAGAAAGCATATCAACTGTCACCAATTAACTTGGTTGTGACTCCTGGATATACAAAGCTCCATTCACTTTCAGTAAGTTCCAGCTGCTTTACAGCACCTCGGTGTCACAGAACAGCTGTAAGGATGAGTACCCAGTTAATCAGACTGATTTTGCAGCTGCCTTTGCATTGCTGAAGAGAAAGCAAGCAGTTGGTAGAGAAAAGGTAATTTGGCTCACATTCCTCTATGCACAGTATTTAAGTAGAGGTCTTAAAAATCATCTGTTGCCCACTCTTGTGAACTGGTGAATCAAGCTCAACTAGGAATGTTTTGTCAGGATGTTACAAAACCATGTGTGTCTATGTATATAGATATATGTTTCTGCTGGCCCTGAAGATCCTATCTTTTGCTTTTGCTCCTGTTACATGTTTTTCTCTTTAACAGTGAAGTTGGACGAGATAGTTTCTACTCAATAACCTGTGGAATTTTTCCACCTGGCTGATAACTGTTTTTACTTCTGGCTCCAGAACTGTCATTTGGTTTGTCAAGCACTTAGGTTTATAAAAAACAAATCAAAATTTAGACTCTTTCTCATAACAGACTGGCTTGCCAAAAGATTAATATCTAGCCAGACCAAAAAGAAACAAAACCAAAGCCACTTCAGATGCTTAGAAAATATTGTAGGTTGGCAGGTACTGAACTCCCCTGACAATAGTACAAAACCTAGTTTATAACATTCTGTAAACAAGCATAGCTATCCCACAGCTTAAGTAATTACCCAAAGCTGAAAAGCACATATGTGCTTGGTTTGCAGGGCCCAAATTCTATATCCACACCATTGAGATACCACATGAAAAAATACAGAATTCAGATCCAACTAACGAGAAACTCAATCATTGGGAGTAGGAGGAACTGAAGTGCCAAAACTGCACTTCAGAAACGCGCTCTCAACCTCTGCTTGTTGAGCATCTCTCGATTTGATGGCAATGCTGTCTGGATGCTTAGTGTCGTTTCTGAGGACAGGCAGAAGGAGATCTTGGAAGTTCTTTTTTCTCCTGAGGTCTGTTTAGTTCCTCAGGGTTTTTTGGGGTTTGTCCCTGTGCTTCCCCCAACACTTTTTTGTTGTTTGGTGTTAATCTCATACCATTGACAGGCATGGTCTGGCCTATAATCATAGAACAAATCTGTTTCATAAAAATAGTATTCGGCTTCTGACAAAAAAAAGTGTTAGATGAAACATAGCAGTAGCCACCTTCTTTCAAATCTGTTTGTTCTTTTGCCTAGCTCTTTATTGAAAAGCTGGCAGGGGGCAAACTGTTGGGAAGGGAATTTATGGCGAGAGCAGAGAACTTGAAGCATGAGAAACCTGCAGACTCGAGTCATTGTCTTTCACGGTCAGTTAAAATCTGCTGTGCTGAGGGAGGACAGTGTCTTTCCTTCTCATTGAAGCTGTGTCACTGTCAAGCGGGAATATAACATTTGTATTTACTGCTACGGTTGCCAAACCCTAGGTTTGAAAGATACTTATTTAGACAGGGAAAAAGTCAAACAATGGGCACAAGGCATGAGGATTACAAAAAGGAGAGGCTGGTTTATGATGGCTCTAAAGGAACCTGGCTTGTTGACTCTTATCAAGGTTCAGAAGGTTAACATTGCTCTCCCTAAATACCTGGACAGAGTGGAATTCAGCATAAGAAAGCTAATTGGAGGAAAATAAAATCAGCATCACAACAAATAGGTGAGAATAAAACAATTGTGGAAAGCAAAAGTCAGTTTCTGCTGAACTAAACAGTGACAGTTTGGGTCTGTCTTCTGATAGGAAAATAACAGATGCTGAACAATTTCAAGAAGGAGCTCCATTTCTTTTGTTTTCCTTTCAAATTATTTGACTGGAGAATGTTAGAGAACTTGAAAATGTATTTCCCTTAGATCCAAAGTATATATTTTATAAAGACCTTTTTGCTTAAGTAGAATAATGTAAAGCATCATGCATAGAACCTTTGTCTAGAGCTGGAGTAACTCAAGTCTAAATGAACTAAAATGGAACATCTTTTTTATGTCTTTTGCACATACATATGGTATAAAAGGCATCGTTAAAGCTGCACTCAAAGCTTTTGAACATGCTAGGATTAAATTTGCTTGTGCAATCTTAACGTGCTCTTTTAAATCCATTGTACAGTATCAATCTTTAATTATGTGACCATGGACTATATTTTTTGTACAGGCCATCTGCCTGATACCATACATAGGGTACAAGGAGCTTGCTCAGTTGTTATAGAATTGTTCAACACTGCTATTTCTTCAGTTTTATTGCCTAACATCACTTTGAATAAAGAATCAGTAGTTGAGGGTGTCATGTTTCACAATAACATTTTCAGCAGTCTTCATGAATTGAGACTTCTGCTAGCCTGAGGTGTACTGTGTTTTACACCAGTTCTTAGTGTGACTTGAAGCTCAGAGATAAAACATATATAAATAAGATATACAAAAATATATAAAAATATACAAGTATTTTGTGTAACCAGTTGGTGAGATGTTTCAGGGTTAAAGTATCCAGAACTGAGTGATCAGTTTGAGGTGATGACTGTATTGTTCTTTGGAACACTTAACAGTAGGTAGTCGACCACGTATAAAAGATAGGCACACAGTAAAAGAAGAATGCATCAATAGTCAACATCTTTAAAGTGGGATTTCTTGGCAAAAGACTCCACCATCTTTTTCCAGGTAGCCTAATTCTTTCTACCAGCTCATGTTCCTTTTTCCCAGCCTTTTCCTAGAATGGATTCTATTGTTTTCACCTACTAATGGGCCTACTCTCATTATCAGTAGTACTTCATATTCTCTGTAAACAGACTGTTCGATTTAAGTCTGGGCTCTTTGTCCAGTTGGTCTGGCCTTGATCTGTAGCTAACCTCTGAAGTTTATTGTCTGCAGTTTCTGTGAGGCAGTTCAACTCTTTCCTGGCTCTGTGTTTCTCATCACTGGTGGGCCATCTTTTGCAGCCCTTCATGCTCACCTTTGTCTCTTTCATCTATCTTCGTTCAACCTCTTGATTTTTAGATCAAGTCTTCTGAGTCTCTTTAATTCTCTCCTGCTTCCCAATTGGTTTACTCTTTTCATCACAATTTTCTGTTGGTCTCTCTTTTCTGCCCTCTTCTCTTGTTTCTGCTACTGGCTTGTAGACGAAGTATACTGACAGGGTCACTTCCTTGCAGTGCCCATGTGCAGCCAACTGTGAGTGGATTTTTGTAAGGAAACGCTTGACTTCATCTTGTAATCTTGGTTTGGAGCACACTTGTGGACTCTGGGGTGATGGAGCATGTGCAGTCTGGCAAGCTGGGTGCTAAGAAATCCTGAGAAGAAAATATTAGCATTAATTTCTTTGCCAAAATAAAGTGTTCTTCATATCTTGTACAAAACGTTAGTCCAAATTTAAGCTTAGTGTTAGGTTAATGGTTGGACCGGATAATCTCAAAGGTCTTTTCCAATCTAGGAAATTCTGTGATTCACATATACAAGTTGGAAAACCACATCTCAAATGCAGCTTCTTGTGGTCTACTACATTTTTTTACTGTAGTGGAACAGTTGTTCTTAACTTCATTTTTGTAAGTGGTTACTTCAGGGTCTTTGATTAGGTGAGGAGAATTTACATCATATTGAAGCAGTTCTTAAATTCTTGAGAGTTAATAAAGGCCTAAATTCTGACAAGTTTTATTGGTGAAACAGGAATAAGGGATGGGATTCTTCAATCTTGTTTAGTCATCAACACTGTCACCCTCTAATTCAGTCACTTTAGGAACTTAAATCTTTGTGACAGAAATTCAGAAAAATTCGAGGAAATGTAGTCTGAGGCAGATATTCAGCATGAGATATTACAGTGCTATATAGTTGAAAGATGGCTGTAGTATGCAAGTGAAAGCTGATTTTTTTATTTTTCTTTTTAATAGGAGGTTGGACAATTTTACTAAGAGGTAATACTGCCAAAAATAATGTTCCTGTAAATGTCAGTTCAGTTCTCAAGAGCTTTTTATTTTGCTTTAAAAAAGAAAATACAAAGTCATTCCTGACTCTGTCGTATGTTGTTCTCACATTTTTCTTTCTGTTATTCTGCACTTAAAGCATCTTAGAGGAATAGTACCAATCTCAAAAGGGTATTGTGAGGGGTATTACATAAAGTAACCATAATACTACTAAAGAATTCCAGCACAGTACTAAGTTGCTGACTCAAAAAAGGTAACTGACTCATTGATTTTATTAATGAGAATCACTGTTAAGGGACGAGCTCGCAGAATGAGAATTTAAGCATTCCAGCAAGGATTTTAGCACAAAGGTGTTTTGCTTTAAGAGGAATTACTTAAGTAACTGATGTTTCTAGTGAGGAAGTGACCCAACTTCATAGATATTGGGGTGTAGCTATTCCTAAGGTTGGGGTGAAAGAAAGCTGTCTTTCTCTTTCATCACTGAAATGGTGAATCATTTGTACAGTGATTTGGTAAAAAAATGATTATACTTTAAAAATATTGGGAGGACTCTAAAAAGAAGCTTTATGACTCAAATTATTTTCAATAGGATTTGAACTTATAAGATAGCAAAACCACTGAGTCTTTCAGATGCCTAACTTCCTACAGATTTCAAACAGTAGCAAAATAGAAATTGGGGTTGGGATTCATCTAAACTTATGCTAGGTATTCATAACAAAAGCATCTGAGCAAATCTTCTGAGATTCCTTTAATAAGCAGTATGGAAATCTGGCTATTTTTTGAGTACAGAGCCAGTGCCCCTCATTATTTAGAATCACGGAGGTTGAAAGGACCCTCCAGAAATCTAACCCCGCAGCTCAGAGCAGGTGTGATTAGGTGAGGCTGCTCAAGGATGTGCACAGCCCAATCTCCACGGACAGATTCCACAGCTGCTCTGGGCAATGTGTTCCAGTATTTCACCACTGTAAAAAAAAAATTAGAAAAATCTGGTTTTTTAATCTTATCTGAATTTCCCATGTTCCCAGTTGTGCACTTTGCCTCTCATTCTACTACTGTGCACCTTTGAGAAGAGCCTAGATCTATCATCTCTGTGTCCTCTGATTGAGTAGTTGTAGACAGCAATACATCTCTCCTGCTGCTTTTCTCTTCTAGAAATTGAACAGACTCACTCCTTTCAGCCTCTCCTCACAAGTCACATTATCTAAACACCAGCCACGTTGCTGGTCTGCTGTTGCACTCATGCCAAGATGTTGATATTCTTCTTGTACTGGGAAACCCAAAACTGTATATAGTACTCTAGATGCAGTCTTAAAACTAATTCCATAGAGGGGATGGTCCAGCCCTACACCTGCTGTGTGTACCCTTAATAATACAGCCTAAGATGCTGTTGGTCTTCTTTGCTACGGTGGTACAGAGAGGGTTCCACAGCCAAAGCCCTAGCTGTGACACCAGACATGCACAGTCAGTTGTTGACCTTCTAGACGAGACCACTTCTCCTCTAGTCTTTCTCCCTCAGTGACAGACTTGAGTAGACACAATGTGGGCCCCATCATGCCTTTTACCCCTGCCCTCAAAATCCAGGACTTTAGCTCTGTCTGAGTAACAAACCTGAGGTACCAGCTTAAATCAAGTCACCAGACTGGTGCCTTGGTCCCCACAAGAGAGAGTCACCGGTAATTATTACTTGCCTCTTCCTTTTTGGGTAGACAAAAGATTTAGGCTTAGTCAGCTCTGATAAATCACCTGAGCATTTTTCAGCCCCTAGTGTGACCAGGGTCTCCAGCTGTCCCTCTTTGTTCACTTCTCTTGGCTCAGGCTCTTCTTCCATCTGAGTTTTGTCAAAGATGTCAGTTAATGGCAGTAGCTCCTTCAACTGTTTACTCACATAGCAGATGACTTAAACATTCCTTCAGGACTGACAGATGATGTCTGACTTACTGGATTAACAACTGAGGGTTGAGTTATTTGTCTGGAGGGTATCTGGAATTCTTGAAGGTATAGCAAGTGCTTAGGCAAGTGACTCAATCCTTGTTCCCCTCTGGACATTCCTTTTCAACATCACGATCTTCAGTGAAATTACTTCACACATTGTGCTTGGTATTAATTCATACTTTGTATAAGATAACTTTCCTTTCTTCTGAGGAGTGAAATAAGCTAAAATTTTCCTTTGAAGTGTATTTGCCCATTCAATTCCCGTTAACTCCCCGTTTGAAAGAATAGAATCTTAAATTTACACCACCTGTAGTACATCACACGTTAGGTACTGTGAGAGCAGTTGGGATTTTTCAAAGGAGTTGCAAAGTGTAAAATGCTTTAATCCTATTGGTGTTTAATGGGTGTTCACTATCAAAAAAAAATCTCTGACAAAACAGGATTTAAAAAGATTTTCTGGGGTCTATCACATGTTTGAAGTCAAGGAGCTGTTATTAGCATTTCATCATCATAAAATATATTTCTACTAAGATTAAAAGTGATGAGTTCCATTATCTATTACCTTTTGCTGTTAAGTAAATAATCTCAACTGCACTGTGGAGGCGAGAGCAAAATTAAAATTTTTATCTATATTTATGATCACTTAAGTGTACTTTGTGAGTTACAGCTCTGTCCTCTCGCTAATTTTAATGTTTCTAAACTTAGGAATTTTTGTAGTTCTGTTACATAAAGTGGAATTAATATAACTAGCAGAAACAGAAGTTCTAGGTATGTTAATCCAGCAGCTTATTAAAAGAATGTGAACTAATATGTTTTTAAATTAAAAAAAAAGCTTGGTGAGCATCAAATTCAAGGAAATTAACTTCATTTAGAAGAGCTATAGCTAAAGAGAAAAAAACCCTACAAACCCACCTTTTATAAGCAGTACTTTTAATGGCTTGAAAGCTGAGCCATTAGTTAGAAGTGCCTTGAAAGGACATAGCTATCAGCAGTTAGTCTTCAGAACTCACTGAAGGCACTAAGGGTTGAGTTTAGGTGCTGGAGAAAGTATTCTCTTACAGATTTTATGGTTGTAGATGATTTGATGGCTGCATGATTGTAGATATGTGTGTCAGTTCTGTCAGCATGGCTAAAAAGGAAGGGGTAGGTATGTATAGTGGCCTGTCTCCTCTTGCCAGGTTGGGAAACGATTCCCAACAAATAAGAAGGTAGTGTTTGTTCTGATAGCAATTTGTAATCAGGCAGGGAAAATATGATTCTTCTGAAGTGCTGCAGTGGCTCAGGGCATTGAATATCAGGATATTGACCAAGGCTGGCATAAATAGTAATTAGCTTAGTCAATTGTAAAACAGGAAGCAATTGTGCACAGGTAGAATATAGTGTCTGCTGAAAATTCAGCAATAGCTAATACCAGAGGGCTGTAATGAATAAACAATATGTTTTTTCAGATATTTTGATACTTGATCAGGAAAAGACATGATGTACTATGTTACTACAAAATGAGACAGAAAGCTACGTATGTCATCGTTTCAATAGTTCCAAGTATTTAATAATCTATTAATGAAGTATGTAATAACTTCAGAATGCACATAGCCATATTTTACTTTATAGGTTAATATAGTACCTCATAAAATGCTTTCCAAGAAGCCATTATCTATCATGTAATATATGAAAAGTCTATACATACCATGATCTCCGTTGCATACTCTGACAAGCAGTAATGTATTTCATGTCAAAACCCACTTCTGAATGTCTCCTTATGCTGCAGTATATCCTAATGGCTCAAGTAAAAATGGTGTCAAAGAACCACTTAAGAACATTTCAATAACCTGTTCTGACTTTTCAGCCTTCGTGATTTAGCAACAGTTTTAAGGATATGTCAACCCGTAGCACACTTCAGTACTTCACAAAGCAGTATGGCTGTCTAGAACCATTTATCTTTTCTTTTATGCAGCCTTATTTAAAACTAGCTGCAATGATTTCTTGTCTAGCATTGAAAATACAAAATAAATTAACTCAGAAAAATATGAATCTGAAGGGTAAAGGAAAAAAGTTCAATGCGAATACATAGAAATGGAGATGTGCCTATGGGATCAGAAAATCATCTAAAATATTTATTTTTACTCTAATTAGAGATGGGATGCTTCTCAGCCCGAGAACTAATTCTGCTTAGTTTGGATTACAGGATTACAAGTTTTACTCTTGTCCTTACGTACCATGGCAACTCTGTTGTGGTTTAACCCCAGACAGCAAGCAAAGCCCCACAAAGCCACTTGTATGCTTCTCCTCTATGGGCTGAGAGAGAGAATCAGAAAGATAACAGTAAGAAAAATCATGGGTTGAGATTGTTTAAAAGGTAAAGCAAAAGCAACATGCACAAGCAAAAAAAAACCCATGGAATTCATTCACCACTTCCCACTGGCAGGTGGGAACGCAGCTCTCTATGGGAATGCTGGGCTCCATTACACATAATGGTTACTTGGGAAGACAAAGCACCAGCACACACTTCCCTACAGATCCACTTCTTCCCACAGCTTTGTATGCTGAGCATGATGTCATAAGGTCTGGAATATCCCTCTGGTCAGTTGGGCTCAGCTGTCCCAGCTGTGTCCCCTCCCAGCTTCTTGTGCATCCTCAGCATACGCTGTGGTGGGGTGGGGTGAGGAGCAGAAAAGGCCTTGGCTCTGGGCAAGCTCTGCTCAGCAGTAACTAAAACATCCCTGTGTTAAAAACGCTGGTTCCAGCACAAATCCAAAACGTAGCCTGATACTATCTACTGTGGAGAAAATCAGCTTTAAACCAGCACAAACTCAAATGTTAATTCATGCTCAGTCAGAACAAACAAATATCCCCATAGTAATATATTTGTGATACATTCTGGAAATTAGTTATTTAACTACTACTTTCTATCCTGTCCTGGTTTGAGTGAAAACAGGACTAATTCTGGTCAGTGATTTTGCTTTTCAGCTCAGCTCTTGTAGCTCCGTGCCCTGTGTGCAGGCAGCAGCCTGTTCTCACAGACAGGCTCTGCTCCCAGCAGGGAGAACACCCCATGGCAGAGTCACTGCCAAGGGCTGGGGTGCAGACCAAGGCACTGCTGGGTCTGTGCACCACATTGGGGGGTGAGAAAGGGAAAGGGGCACCTGCAGGGAGGAGGGGACAGGACAGGGGACCCCAGACTGACCCACGAGGGATTCCAGCCCATGGACAGCATGTTTGGTACAAAGCTGAGGGATCACGAGGGTCAAGCTCTCTTCAGTGGCTGGTGTCTGAGGAGGTCACTGTCAGTTCTGCCTTTCATCTCGATCCATGTGTTTCTGAATTCACTTCCAGATTCCAGCCCTTGAACCTGTTTCCCATCTGCCTCTGAGTCCAGTCTGGGAGTTCCTCAGTTCCTGCTCTACAGCATCAGTGGTGATGGTGGTGTAGTTGGGTTCGATACTGGGTTTTATATGTAATTGTATAGGTTGCTTTGTATTACTACTGTTTTCATTAAAGCTGTTTTATTTTTCCAATCCATGTCTCTCTTCCTTATTTACTTACTCTTCCTCTTTGGGAATGGAGGCAGGTTAACAGAAAACATCTGTCATTTGTCTAGTGGCTGGCCCAGCTCTAAACCTTGAGACAACCTTTCTCATTAGAATGTTTGTAGCAGTGTGCTGTTACATTATAAGATTGAACTGGATCACAAAGATGGTGCTTTTTACCTTGAATGCATTAAACAGTTGCTTTTTAAGCAAGGAAAACACGGGACTAGGTTAAATTTATTTATAGCTTTCTGAGGAAAAGCAGGTGCTCTGCTGAGTATCGAAGGCAGTGTGTACGCTCCATGGTGAGATTCAGAATGAGGAGATGCTGTTACTTCATTTGGATTCTGCACTCGAGAATGGTAGAGGAAGAACACTGAGAAGCAGAGTGGAGTAAAGGGCAGCTATTGCTGCAAAAACCTGTTAAAATGCCATTTAAAGTGTGCAAATGTTCATTTATTATACAGCTGGACCATGGGATTCACAAATCTTATATTAACGGCACATAGAAGCTGTGATATGAGGGTGTATGTAGGATGTATTAATTTCAATTGAAAACATGGTCCTATTGGATTAAAACCTGCCATTTACAAAGTCTTGTATCCTGGAAAAAAGAACGGATTGAGGGACAGCTAGGAAGTCAATGTAACTAAACCCCTGTACTGTCATTCAAACTCTGTTAAATATTCTACATAGAAAACATACCAAGCCTGGGAAATACTCACCTGTACTAGTTTTCTTCTAGAGATACATAAATCTAAAATGGATAATGAAATACGTTGTAAAAAAAATAGGGAAATAAGGTGGTTTTTTTGTGGATTTTTTTTTTAATTCTAAAAGCTATTTAGAGCATGAATGTTTAAAAATACTTGCCTCTGATTATTAACTACAGTAACTGCCTTGACTGCGAAATGTATAATGAATTTTTTTTCCTCACTGTCATTTCTACCCACTGATTCATCACTGCCGTGATCACTACCAAGTGTCTCAGTGCTGAAACTCCTACACAGTTACATGATAAATCTTTTTTTATTCAACTGTTGGAAGTTTTCCCCCACATTTTCCCTTATAAGACAGAAACCAAAGAGAAATCATTCTTTTCCCCCCATTCTTCCCCCACCCTTTCTACACACTCGATGGATACCTCCATCCAGGGAAATAGGGGAAATTACAGATATTTATTAACTGGTGAAATTAATAGCAAAATGGGTATGAGTGCTAGAATTAAGTAACTCGTAACAACTATTTCTCCAGAAGATAGGTAGAAAGTAGAAGGCATTGATACTAGATTGAGACCAGTAGAGCTAGAGGGTTTAACCTAAAACTAACTTGACATTATTTCTCTGTGGTGGTGCCTATTCTATCCAACCTAATTAACACTGAAGCACATAATTATTGTTATCACTGTATATTTCTGCGAGGGCCTGTGTACTCAATATGCATGGAATGAGAACTGAGGAAACTGCACTCTCAATGTTTATTTTGAGAGTTGCAAAGAGCACTTGACCCAAGCATGTACTTCAGAGTTAAGGTGCCCTGTGTCTTTGATGTACAGTAGAGAGGAAGGAGCACAAGCTTGGAAATGCTCCATCAGGGACAAAAAAGTACATTTTCATGTATTTGAAAAGGAAGAAATCCAAAGGCAAGAAGTATTTGTAATCAATGAGACATGTTTCTAGCCTTAATTAAGTCTCCCACAAAACATGCATCTTCTAATCTGAAAAATAATTTAATGTATGAGATGTTCACTGCTGCCAGACACATCTTCCTGTTGCTGATTGCTTGATGTTACTTGGATTTGTGCTCTACACCCTAAGCTGACAGGCATGAAAAGCTTGATAACATGAATTTTGTTCCTGTCATGTTACCGATTATTTTTTTGAGTGCGGCACAATTTAGTTTTATGGACTTAAGTTTATTTTATGTCTTGATAAAGCAATTTATAAATTTGATGAACTAAGAAATATATGATTTTTCTATATATGCCATTTGTCTTTTGTTTAAATGAGAGTTCTGTTGGCAGTTTAAACCACTGAGAGAGAAACTTTTATCTTGGAATGGTTAGTTGCTAGTCATTGAATACACATACTTTCTTCTTAAACAGTTACTGGGTAACTTATGAGAGCCAAGATGGAACAGATGGAGTTGAATGCCATAAAAAGGTTTAATATATTAAAAATTTTTATAAGCTTCTCATAATTACTAAGGCAAGAAATAACTTCATGGTGTCAACCATGTGACAGCTTCCTAGCATAAAGAATATTTGATATTCACTTGCACTTAAGGGTTAAAAATATTCTGTTTATTTAATAAAAACTTTGATTTCTGTGACAGCTGAAGTAGTAGAAGATCTCCCTGTAGATGCTTGCTGGGCCGTGTTATGGAGTCTGAACTTGAGATCCCAGGCTGTGGTAAGGATTATTGCATTATTCCACTCCAAGGGTGCTAACACTACTTATTGGTGTTCCTCATGTTGCTCATTGGTCTCTGGGAAACAGACATACCTCACGTGCTATCATTATTGTGGCTTTTCTTTGCTATATCTTCTGTACTGTCTCTCTAAGAAGACTTTAGGTAGTCTTTTTTTCAGGCAGCTCTGGTATCTACAGTTTCCTATCTGCTGTGATCACCCAAGGACCCAAGCAACCACACACGCTCAGGAAGTTCCTTTTTTCCAAATACTGAAGAATGAAGGAATGAATGAATATTACTCTGTAATCCAGCTAGTGCACTGCAAGAGCTACATGTCCTTTCCTACAAAATCCTGTTCCAGATATGCTGGATTTCAACCCGCTGTCCTGTACGGCAAGTCTTTAACTTGCATTATTTTTGTTTGCTTTTTCTTAGAATAGCAAATCTTCCAACAGTGAACAGAGATGAGTGTTTATTCGAAAGACAAGTATGAATATTTTAAACAGCTTAGTCTGCAAAGTAGCTTTACCTTTTAAACTAATAATTTGTCATACATATTAAAACCACAAGTATTGTTCTTCTTTTTCCATTTTATGCTTCAGAGGACAACCTGTTCACCAATATTTTAATTAAAATATCTATAAGATTATGGAAAAGAATGAAAAAAACCCAATGTCAGAATACACCATATACCTTTATTGTTTAAAGCAGGGCGAGAGGTTTTTTCATTAGTACTGTACTACCTCAACATGTGCTATAGCAGGTAGATGTTGGAGAAGACAGTGTACTGCAGACTGAATAAGTTGCATATAATTTTTATGGTTCTCTGTCAGTTACCAATAGCTATCTTCTTTAAAAACAGTATTTCTGTTGATTGTATGTTTCTTGGGGGGAAAAAAAAAGTAAAAACTCTATGATTTTATTCTTATTACCCATAATTAGAGATGTTAGCCTTTAGTGTGTGGAATATGTTCTCTTACTGCTCAGTTCTAGCCTTTCTAGCCTCAGGTCTGTGTGGTGGTGAGAAGCTTCAATATGTAATAGTATAATAAATAACTTGTTTCTTGTCGACCACAAAAAGTAGAAACTGATACATGTGGTTTAAACTTGCCTAATTAAAGTGAAGTGTATCATCAAAAATCTCCCCCTGAATGTAGATGGTCTCTTTAGTAAATAAATGTAAAAAATTAACTGAAATGCAGTTATAGCCAACATAACTTTTTTATTATCATTTTTTTTCCTGGTATTTGCCATGCTTTCCAAGCTGTGCTGTCTTTAGATCTTCTAAATGATCTTTCGTATCAGTCACATTTCTCCTTTGGCTCCATGATCTCTGCTATTAGTCATAGTTTCAGAAAGCTCTGTCTGCTCTATTGTTCATCATCAGTCTGTTGCTCATCAGTCAACAGCATCTGAATCATCAGAACAGACATTGTTATCCTGTTGTTAAGAGGTACAGGATTGTAGAGCTGGGTAATGGCCTTTGCAGTGTTCAGATGGCATCAGGCACAATGGAAGGCTTGGAGAACTGCTGTGGTACAAGAGTGTCACGGGGCTTGCTGCTAACAGAGGACTGCTGCTGCTTGCCTTGACTTCTTAGTAATCCCAAGAGCTCCTTTGCTCCTGAAGGCAAACTAATTTGCTCACTCTGTAAACAAAATCTCTTTAGCTTCATCTATTTCTTCTCAATAAAGTAATTCTGAGGTATTATATAGGAATGGAGGCCATCCTTAAGCAACTGTGCAGATAGTTTACCTGTCAGAGGGGGGCAGTGTATGAGCTGGTGGGTGCCTTACCCTCCTTACTTTGTAATTTTTATTAGATACTTCATAAATGGGTTTTGTTCTAGTGTAATCATTGAATGAAAGTCTTACTGCAATGGGAGGAAAAACAAAGATACAAAATTTCTTCTTACTCTTTAATATACCAGTGCAATTTTATTAATCAGAAAAGAGGTGTGAAGTGAAGAATCACGCTCAAAACTCTAAGATAAATGATGAATCTTCCCCCTCTTCAGATTAAGTTCTTAAAAGCCCATTACTCTGTCATCTGTGCTGACTCCATAAACTGCCAAGATGTCTAAAGCTTGGGAGGAATTTATTGCTTTAGGTTATTTTACTATAAATTTACCTTCTGATAAGATGTGACAGCCTACAACCATAAATATGAGAGTTTTTCTTTGACTGGCAGAAAGCTCAATGGTTCATAGATGTGTTCCAAGTATAAATTCATCGTAACAAAGTTTTTGCCAACAAATACTTAAAATTAATGTTTTTGCATACTTTTAATTTTTTGAAAGACATGCTATTTTTCTCTGTCTTTTTAAAATAGGCATTCTAATCAGGACTTTACTCGTCAAGCAAATGCTGGAGGAGGTTGGAGACAGAATGTGGGGAGCAGGCAGCTTCTACAGGTAGTGGAATTTGTCAGGTAATATTTTTGTTGTTTGTGTTACATTATGTTAAATTCAGAAACAAGCTATCTGTGTGTAAATTAATCAGGTTTAGCCCGTTCCCCTAGAAAGTCACATTTTACAGCACTGGAGTCCATGCTTTACAAAACACTTGATTATTAAAATTATTCTGTGTTTCAGACACCCTTTAAGAAATGCAAGAATATTTGATTGCTGGCTAGGTTAGCCCTACATAAGAAATCTCAGCTAAATGCTATGAACAATAGAAGACAAAAGGTGTATCTTAATACTGTGCTGATAAATGAAGAAGGTTTTTTTCTTCTTAATATACCATGGCTCGTCTTATGTGCCACTTATATGAATATATTGGTTCTACGAATAGTTTTGTCTGCTTTCAGAAATCATGGCAAGATAATCTCTGGGCATGAATGGCTTAGTTGCTTTTCAAGTATGATAATTCCTAGTGTAAGACTGTCTTATGCTACTTAAAAAATTAGAGAATGCAGCTAAATACTTGAAGACTAGCATTCACATCTAGCAGCAGCCACTGGAGCACGAGCATACACACTTTGGAGGAGTGATCTCTAGGTGAACTGGGTCTCTCAGAGTTGAATTTTTCTTTAAAAAGAAACATGCATTTGTCTTAAATGCGTTTCACTGTCTTTTGTACAGCACATAATTACAGTACTCGTTGAAGAAATTGTTATGCATGCTAAGCATGAAATAGTTAGGTACTGGCTTTTTGAAATAATTTATTTTTTATTTTCTTTAATGCAGTTGATATTAAAAGTCACTTGGTCCTGTGTTAAGGCTTTCATTTCCATTAGTCTAATATATCTTCATGGCTGCTGAAAAAGACAGTGATGCTGTAGTTACAGGGATTTCATATGGCTCATCAAATATCAGCTTGTATGTTGGACCTGTGTCGACTCCTGCTCTGATTTTGCATGTATTTTATGTTTTTTACTTTTGAAAACAATCTATGTTTTGGAGCATTTTGATACCTGTTATTTTGCTCTAGTTAATACAATGCATATACAGCGCCCACTGGACTATACTGGAGAGGCTGCTTGGAAAGGTCATAACAAATGGTGCTTCGTTTTCTACTTTCAACTTGGTTAACTAAGCTATTCTTTCTTGAAAATGAAGTCTTCTTTCCTGTAATTTACCTGGACCAACCTGACATTAGCAAGTGACTGTCAAAGGTTGACCTGTAGCTTATCATACATCTATTCATCGTATAGTATCAGTCCATGTTTTCTTCTACACATTGAAGTACATGTTGCTTTTCTCCCAAATCTGAGTGATAAGTATAAAGATCAGGGGAAAAAAACCAAACAATTAATGTTTCATTTCAAAGATAAAATTAACTGAATATTGTATATCCTGTGCTCATACTTTATTCAGTATTGAGGTAGAAAAGCAGTATTAAAGTAGAGCTAGATTTGTATTTAGAGTAGAGCTGTCATTGAGTAAATGTCTCTAGCTATGAGTTTGCATGCCCTCAAAAAGAAAAAAACAACAAAAAAACCCACAATAAATAAAAAAAAAACTAAAAGAAAACTATAACTACAACTTTGTACTTTTCTGGGAGCTGCTTTGTCAAATAAATATTTCTTTTAAGAATATATTTGTTATCTGGCTTTTCTACTTATTTCTTTGTTTCTGTAGAAGCCCGTATGAGAACAGAGATCTAGCAGTTACAGATGCTACTACTGCTTGCAAGTATCTTCACAAATATATAGTACTGTTTCCCCTCAATACAATGTGTTCTTGAGATTCAGGAGACACAGGGTGCCTGTTCATCATAAATATGGACATCCTAAGTTTTTCACTGTCTGAATTGCTTGGTAAGTAAAGATAATATGTGGTTTTTGGCTGCTGTAAGCAGAAGTGAAATTGAAATAATTATCAAAGAAGATTCCTTTGCAACTGGACGGGTCTTAATATTATATGTAAATGACAAGTACGTAATTTAATGCATTTTCACTTTATTTGCTAGTCTGGGTTGGAGGTGTCATCTGTATTACATGAACATGGTAATGGAAATAGCATCACAGTATCATTAAAAGCTTGATTCGAATTTTGTCTTGCTAAAAAAAAAGTGATTAAGAGAGGACCGATTGATCTGGAAGAAAATAAATCTTGCCTTAAAAACCTAAGTGAAGACCAGATTTATCTGAATCTATTGGTAATGTGGCTTTCAAGTCCTGATAAATGATTTTTCCTACAATAGTTCCTGACATTACTCTTCTTTATAGGAGGTACCGTGTTATATCATTAAAACATCAGCTCCTGCTGGGAGATGCATTCAATGCCTTGGAAAGATGTAAGAAATAGGCATGTTTTAAAAGCTGGGTTTGCTCAGTTATTTACTAAGTAAGAATATATTTAGGTATCAATGACAATTAATCATTGAAGTTTTTTTTTTTCCTTTTAATTAAAGCTCACACTTTAAAACACTAAATCAAGACAAGTTGTTCTGAAGAGGAACACTTTGCCCCTCATGTTTCCTACCAGGATCAGATATTTTCAAGACTCTCCAAACAGTAGGCAGTCTTCTAATCTGCTAACTTTATGCACTTCAACATCAAAGCACCACATGTGGGCTGTGGACCAAACTGATGTCATGACATTGCAATTAAAAGGCTTTTGCAAATTTTAGGTATAGACCCAATTTGATCATCTTATTTTTAAAAGATGTTTATTTCCCTTCTGGAGGTAGTGTAAGTAAACAAAATATCTGTTGAGGAATTGTTTGAGGTGACTGTGAATCAGGAAAACTCCTGTTAAGCCATTGTTATCTGTAATTAACTACATATTTGAACAGTCATGAAATGTCACAGTTTTCCCAATAGAACATAAAGGACTTTCATCATGTAAGTACTGTGAAGGAAGCAAAAGAAGAAATTTTGGCTTTATCATTTTTATGGAAATCTGAAAATAAAAGAAAAAAAAAAAATCCTAGAAACTACTTTCATGGTAGCTTATCACGTGGCTAAGGAGATAGCTTATACTTTCCAGCAGCAGAAGGCTTGGACATTCTTCAGCGACTTGCACCACCCATAAGGAATTTACCTGTTTCCATTCAGAACAGCCATACTCTTCAACTGAGAAATGCAGCAGCAGGTCTCAGATCTTCCATCTGGGATGTTAGAACTTTCCAAAATTACTGTCCTCAGACCAGCCTTACCCGCAAGACAGGACAAAAGCAAAGGGTGGAAAGTTATCATTGCCTTTTGGCAAATGAGGTCTGCACCTCAGTGATAGTGTTTGGAGTTTTTTTAAGTTTTGTTATGTTCTCATTGGAATGATAATATGACAAAGTGTTTTACAAACTTTTGCTTTATACTTGATCCTTCTGCCTCTCATACGAGGATAAAACATTCTGAAATGTCATTGTTAGAAACTAGAAAGTTTTATTTCTTTGTTTTAATTTCAATGTAGATGAAAAGAAAAAGTTTTGCAAAAGTGTTCTACCAAATGCAAAGTCAGAAAAGTGAGGGAGCAAAGCCAAGTTAGCAAAAACCAGTATTTCAAGTAGTGAAAATGTAAAATCAAATTATCATAGTGAGAAAACACATGTAAAATTGAATTAATTTTCTCCCTTGAGAAGTAGGGAGTTGAGATTGGCCTTGTACTAGGAGCATATTTGATATCAAGATGAAAGTATGGCTGAAGAATGAAAAAGAACTAAAGGTAGTTTGGGGGGAAAAAAAAAAGAAGCAGATAATTTTAATGGACTGTTCAAAATTGAGATTAAGTAATGATAAATGGACATATCATCTGCTTTTATGCTAGAGAATACCTATGTTGTATAATCAATTTTTCTTCTACAGAAAGTAAACAAATACTCCATCTCATTCTTAAAAAACATGTCCTAGTATTTTCTAGAGAGTTGTCATCGTTTAACCCCAGCCAGCATCTAAACCCCGCGCAGCCACTGGCCCTCTCCCCTTCAGTGGGAATGGGGAGAGAACCAGAAAGTAAAAGTCAGAAAAATTGTGAGTTAAGATAAAGACATTTTAATAGGTAAGTAGGAAAAGCAACACGCAGAAGCAAAGCAAAACAAATCCCTTTGTTCAGTTGGGCTCCGCTGTCCCAGCTGTATTCCATCCCAGCTTCTTGTGCATCCTCAGCATATTCTCGGGTGGGGTGGGAAGCAGAAAATGCCTTGACTCTGGGCAAGCTCTGCTCAGCAGTAACTAAAACATCCATGCGTTACCAACACTGTTTCCAGCACAAATCCCCCATACTGGCTACAGTATCCCAGCCAAAACCAGTACAAGAGTATTTAAGGTAAGTAAATATTGTGTAAAACATTCCTCAGTCGCACTCTGACAAATATACCTCAACTAAAACTGTCAAAAAGTTGCCAAAAAGTAACATGTTTTCTAATACCCCTCATTTTCTAAACCTTGCCTCTATTTGTGACAGTAAATGCATGTATTTATCAAATTGGCAGGCACTGAAAGTACTTTAAAAGAATGTTCTCTCTCATACTTAATGAAAGCTTCAAAGTGATCTTTAATAGCTGGATGTGCGGTTAGTCAAATGAACAATAATAGACTCATTGCTGTAGTGCATCTGCAGGGAAGAAGCAGAAAATTACTATGAATATGTTAATCACTATAAGGGATTCAAACATTGAATTCTATATTTTGAAAACTGATAGTAAAAAAAAAAGAATGACCAAAGGTGCCACTAGATGCTGTGGTTTTTTTTTTCCTCTGAGACCATAAGAAGAATTGCAGTCTGTTTGGTTTACTTCATAATGGTAGCATCAACTGTATACATTTTTGATCTTAATTAAGTTTTATTTTGCTGACATGCTATTATTGAGAGTCATCTGCGTAGAAATGGATTTTGTAGTTTTGGGGTTTGTTTTCATACTGGGTAGAGTTGCTTTTTTTTTTTAACTTTTCGCCTGCTGTTTTTCTCTTTACAAAGCAAGCTAGATAGGTGAATGGGCAAATAGATAAGCAGCCTCATAGATGGCTGTTCAATCCTTACTTTTATCAAAGTGTTAAAAAATACTGACTTACTGGCTTTATGTTGGCTATTGTGTTTATTTAACATTGCTTTAAAAAAAAATAATAATAATACTAGGAGCACCAAAAATGCTAGAATAGGAATTATGAAAAGAGACAGGAAAAGACATGAGAAACACAGCTGAAGAAAACTGAGGAATTGAGTACCAAGAGAAGACACATTTTGTCAGAGCTGTAACCAGTGTTTAAAACAACGTTGACATCTGAAGGACACTGATTTCAAAGTCAAGAAAAACTGAAGCTGGCATTTTGGTTAAAATTTTGGCATGTATTAGTTGTATTAAAGGTGTAGCTGCCCTAATTTAGACTTGACATGAGGGGACTGAGTTTCAGTCTAGAAAAATTTTGGATGTGTCTGTACTTCATAAATGGAACACACTGTATAAAGATATTTAAGCTACTGTTGGTCCAAACTGGTATACGTACATGACTCAGTGAGCACTATGAAAACATCCTGGTTTAATCAAGCAATGATACCATTAAGCCAGTTAAAACAGATCAAGCATTTTCACAGAGTCACATCTCTATCGTCAATATTCCCTTTTGCTACAAGGAGACACAGAAGATTCTAGAGTACCGTAGATGAAGTATTTTTAATACAGAGAGGAGAAAATTGCATTACCATTTTGGCTAATTTAGGGAAGTGATCAAACAGTCTTGCCTTCCTAAAATAGACAAAAGTGTTATATCATTTTATAAGTACTTAACTATCAGAGAAAGTAAAACCATATATTAGTCCAGGATCACATTCTTATAAATCAAGTTAACCTGAACCGAAAATTAGAAAAGTAATCATCCAAATAATGAAGATTTGAAATAATCTGTCAATTAAAATAGGAGGGCAAGCAACCTTAATTGTTTTAGTGAAAGGCTTGGTGTTTTTATGGGCAGGACTGCAGAAAAGGAAAATTATGCCTGTCATGAGTGATTGGGTATTTTACATATTAATATCCCCACTGAGGATCAAAAGCAGAATTAAGAGGATATACTTTTGTTTTCACTGTTTTGATATTAACCCTATTCTTTGGGGTTTTACTAGTCACCAGCTGAAACTAGAAAAGATACCTTTCTCCCTTCATGCACGATTGAGTTGAAAAGTAAATGTTCTACAAAACTCAAGACTAGCTGTACTAAAGCCAAGATATGACGCTGAAGGTTTCGTGTATGTTGAGAGTGATACTTGAATCTCTTCAGTCATTTGATGCACTGTAAGCAACAGGATCAGGTCATCATTTTATGATTTGCAGTGCCCAGTTTGGAAATGCAGTAATCAAATGACAACAGAGTAAGATGCTTAGGGCTGTGGTGTCTGAGGTTTTGGACAAGATTCAATAATCCTAGTGAGGTCTTCCAGTTTTGTTTTGCCAAATCAGATGTAATACTGCATGGGTATGCTGAATATTTCTGGGGTGTTTTCTTTAGCTCAGTATATACTCCTGATCTGTGTTATATTTCCAGAATAGGTGTGCTGCATGTTCACATTTCAGCTGTTGACAGACACGTATTCCATTTGCTATGTTCTGCTACTGTAATAGCCAGCACTGGAACTGTTCATGTCTGTATTAGAGCTCCAGGTGGTCCTCAAATGGAAATGAACTGTACTTGGAAAAAAAAAATCATTATCTTTTTTTTAAATTGTAAAGCACAGAGTTATTATTGGAGACTGGCAATACTTTGCTAAAATTTAAATCTGCCACTGTTAAAATGGCAACTTTTGATGTAGTACTTTTCTTTCTTTCCTTATATAAGTGTTTATATTATCCTAATTGTTAGACATCTTAATTGTCAGAAAATACGCTGCTTCAAGTCTTTACTAAAACCAAGAAAATACGAGTGTCTGACAAAAGAAACCATTTCATAAGATGAGGAAAAAGGGAAGAAAATGGGGGAACTTGCATCTATAAGCATTTAGTTCTCTGTTTATAGTTTTCACTGCTGAATAATGTTTTAAAAATGTCATAATGCAACTTATCATAGAATTGCTCAGTGAATTTTAACATAGATAATTTTTATTTTGAGATTTTATAAACTTAACAGGGAAAAACTATATTGAGTCAACAAGCAAAGGAAACTTGAGTGCTTTAAAGGAAAAGATGTTTTAGCTGTTAAGCAGGGACATAATTCTGTTGAATTAGCACACTTCAGGAACACAGGTAGCAAGTCTCTTGTCTTGATGATAGAAATCTTCCAAATACATGACAGATGACATAGCAGAAATCAGTATTGTATATTTATATCTATGCTTTCTTTAATGGTAGGTATTTAAAACTAAATAAATGTGGAGAACAAGATAATTCTGGGGGTTTTTTTATTGCTGGAAGACACTGTCATAACTCTTGCAAAGTGTTAGAAATAAACATTCAGTAAGGTAATGTATGCTGCTGAAGAATATGCTTTTATTAAAAGACAGAGCACCCTGTGGATTCAAACCCAAGGAACTTCAAACACTTTTTTTTCCTAAAGTGACTTTGGGCAATATAGAGAAAAGCACCCCCATACAGTTCAAAGGAACTTTGCTTACACATTTTAGACTGAGTGAAACTGAAATAATCCATTGATCTTAGACTTAGCAACAGATAAAAACAATGATGTTACCAGCTTTGCTATAGCTACAGGACAGATAACCTTCTTATTTCATTTATTTCTTGATAAAAAGCAAGAAAAAATGTCTTTGGCCAGAGTTTTCTAGCAAGATGAGTCTAGAACATTGATGTGGTTGAAGCTTTCATATTTTTTTTTCCCATTTGTGACTTTGAAAGTGATGAAAAATGTGAAAATGAACAAAAAAAAAAATTTAAAAGGTTGTCTAACATGGTGTTTGGGTGTCTTGTTGTAAGGCTGGATGTAAGGTTATCTTGCAAAACAAAACCATGAAATACCAGGGAATTTGTCTGGGTTTAGAGACGTGGGGGCTTTGGCACATGTAAGAATTCTGGGTGTTAAAAAAGGTGGGAAAAAAAAAAAAAATTCAAAACTTTAATTGGAGAATTGATCTTTCCCACATTCTGTAAGAAAACAGTATTAATCTTATTTATTTTGAATCACTGAAATTCTTACATCTGCACTGGAATTGTGATTTCTGGAAATTAATCCTCTGAAGAAAGCCTTTATAAATATAGTGCATGACTGAGTAATGGAATCATTTAATCCAGACAATCTATTTTAAACATAGAAAACACTCTAATTTTTCTATGATATATGCTAGTTCTGAATGACAAGTGGCATGCCAACATTTTTAGATGGTGTTGTCAGTAGGTGTTAAGAGCCCTGCAAGGAAGCATCATGGTATATCTAACCTCAATAAAAGGCAAGGATTGATTAGGGTTATTTAGGGTTCTTCAGCCTCAATCTGTACAGTCAAAGTTTTGATGTGAATAATAATATGGAAATGTGTTGTCAATGTTTGAAACAAATTTGGCTCTGAGAGCAGAATAGAATGGGATTTTTAAACCTGTAACAATGCGCATGCTAAAACACACCAAGGAAAATATACCAAGGCCATTGATCATAGATATTAGAAAGTTATTGACTAGGTGTGACAATATCTCACTGCACATCATCAGCTTATTAAATGCTTGTATACATATGACTTCTGCTGGTACTAGTAAAACATTAACTTCTCTGCCTGGTTCTGAGTATTACACATCTGAGTTTACTAGACGTCTAAAACATTCTAGTGTCTTATGCATGAATGCATTAAAAATATGGACTGGACAGTGTCCTACCAGGAATACCTTTAGGTTTTTGCAAAGATTACTTCTTAAATCCAGTGGGGATTTTCTGGTTCACATTCTACTTGCAGCAGAAATCAGGCCAGTCCTTGCCTATTACCAGTATAAAGGTAAGTGACTAAAACCTGATGATGTTTCAACCCTCAGAATCTCATTTCTGCTTTTATTTAGCTTCATCTGAGGATAATGGTGTTCATTCACTGGGCTGTTGAAGAAGATCTGAGTATAACCAAAGACTGACCAAATTAGTCTGTGACTCAATGTGTTTTATTAAAATTAAATTAACAGCAGGTTTCAGCAGTATCCACCTCTAAAAAGGATGACTTTCTCAGCATTCAAAGAGTAAATGTTCTGATCTGTAATGTGGTGTGCTATTTAATTATTTTTTGTAAAAAAGATTATTTTTTGTAAAAAAGATTATTTTTTTACTTGATCCCAGTTTACTTGGTTACCATTTCTTAACCTGTATCATGGGATGTATTACTACATTTACCTTACAGAGATGTTATGAATGTTTTAATTAAAAGTATTACAGAAACATGCTGAAAGCTTTGGATAATAATTGGTGGGAGCAGAGTATCAGATATTTTAGGTTTTGTTTAAACGAATATGCCATAACTAAAAGAGAAATAGGAAAACTTTCCAGAGATGTCTGGTGAAAGAAAAATGGCATTTAATAGCTTCTAAACCCAAACTGCTTTGGAAGAGGAAGCAAGCTGTGAGCTATATACAGCAGTTTAAAGTAGGATTTAAGCTTTCATACAATATAGAAGAATTTGGGGTTTCCATGTTAGCAAACTCTATTCTATGATCTACATGTTCTTTTAAGATGAGAGTAAGTATGAATCTGGATTGTCTCCTGCTGAGCTAGTTTCTTCTGTGGTGGTGTTCAATGCCTCCAGCTATTTATTCAACACCACTAAATTAACCTCCAGGAACAGCAAGATTAGTTGGACTAAGGACGACCAGTGTGGGGGATAGCTTCATGTACAACTATTATTTAACTAAGGGCTTTGTTCTTAAACTAATTAATCACCATTTGGACACATTTCCTGTGGCTCTGTTTTAAAAAGTAGTGCAGAATGAATTTTTAGTCTATTGCTGTTCATTTTTCCTTTGTTTATTTTGCCTATTTTAGAAACTGCCTCAGCCCAGGTTTTGAGATGATATTAAGAGGATGCAATTACAGTACATCCCTGAAGATCAGGATTAGAAAGCCACTTGTGCTTAAGATGTACTTGATTTCAGTATTACGAATACTAGGATTTCTTGTTCTTCCTACTTCTTTGCTAAAGCTGTTCTGTATAGTGCATTTTCAAGTGCCATAATCGTTTGCATTACATCTATTCACTTTTAAAAGCATCCTATGGTGCAACTGCCAAAGGCAGGAAAAGGAAAGGCTGAGCAGGGAGCAAACACTAGGATCTGCAGTAACTTAAAAGCCAAATATTAAGTGTGGTGGCTCTTTCTAGGTTATAAATTCCACAGGAAATGGAATCTGTTGCCTTGAGAGAAGACTAGATTCCACCCAGAAGGCAGCTAAATAGAACCCAGTGAGTCCCCCTTTCCTCCTGAAGTAGTTTACCTCCACTCTGGTATTTGGCAGTAAGGGGTCTCTACCACTGGTTGTACCTGCCAGTTCCAAGAACTATAAAAGGATGTCATTGTATCAAATTAGGGGCAGAGAAATACTGATTTTTAAGAGGGGGTCAGTGACTTCCCCAGACAAAATAAAAATTCAGTTACAAACTGTATGTTTGTTCAGAAGTAGGCTAGTGAAACAGCAACCCATGTGAAAATTCACGAATCAAACACTTGGATTATGCATCCAATAAGTAAGAAAGGCACCAAATTACAGAAGGAAGTAGAAAGTCCTTCTGACTGCAATTTCCGTTGCAGTAATTTACGTACAGAAATGTGAAAGCTCTGCATTTAGGATGAGTACTGTGCACAAAGTACACACAGTAGGCAGGACCCTGTGCCCAACAGGGTTGACAGAGAATGAAAGGATCAGGATTTTATAAGAAGAAAATACAAAATTTGAAGTTGGACAAGTTTGCAAGTTTTGGCCCCAGGAAGTAGCATTTCCTACAGTCTTTAATGGAACTTCATGCCAGAGTAAGATCGCTAAGGTCTAAGTTGCCAGATAATCTTCCTTGAGCTAGGGACATTTGTTTATAGTGCCTGGAACAATATGAGGACTGTGTTGGGAACGTAAATAGTGTAAGAAGTTAAAAAAAACCAAACCTCATCAATAATTCCAGGTAAGCCAAACAAACTGGACTGCAGCCTTGATCCATTATAATGTCTGGCCAGAAGAGGCAGCTACTTCCATACTTACGTTAGGCAAATCTGAGCTACTGCCATTTTAGCAGTAAAAAAAAAAAAAAAAGTCTGACTTGTAGTTTACGAAAGTGTTAGGAAAATCATAAACAGCCTTTAGGTAAGATGGGAATGTACAGTAGAATACAAAGCAGGCTAGGTTGATGGGTATATGAATGCCTGCATTTGCCCTTTACTGGGGGTCTTTTTTAGAAGGTTGTGGCACACTCTTCTGAGCAGATAGGTTGCTATAAATTTGGGCTGCATAATTTAGCACAAACGAATGTTGCTTTTGTTGCCTTTAGATTTAAAAGTCTTAAATTTAGTAAAAACATTTTTCATGCTGCAAAAACAGTTTCAAAACACTATATGGAAAAACAAGTCATCAGTCTGGATTCCATCCTGCTTTTGCTTACACTTGACAAGAGCTTTGCAACAGACTTTTGAAAAGGAGTTGGATTCTTGAGGATTTTAAAACCTCTAACATCTGCTTGATATAATACTATAATACCTGCCCAGAGCCTTGTCATGATTTATTTTGGAAGTGGTCCTGATGCAGAAATGGTAGGTCAGTCAATCAGTGTTCATTTCCAACACTCTTGTTAGGATAAAGTGTGTCCTGTACCATTTCATTTCCTGTTAGCATCAGGAAAAAACAATTAATAATGATTTCCCCTCTGGTGCTTTCAATGCACTTATATTAACAGATTTGAATTCTGATCTAAACTACGAAAATTAAATGCTTGCACCTTTTGCTGGAAGCGTAAATGCCTTCATGATGTAAACAGAACATCTTCCATTCAGAGCAAAGCTGAAAAAAGTGTTCCTGGAATATAGTATTTTGGGTGAGATCATAGAGGCCTCTTTTAGTCCTTTGATCATTGTACTATCCGGTCTGAGACTGTCTTAGCATTTTGAAATATATTTGTTACAGAAAGCAGAGTCGCTCAGATTCATTTTACTCCTATAAGATGGAAATGTAAGCCCGTGTTCTAATGTTCATCTCCAGTATGGATGGACTTTAAAGCTGCAACTCAACAAAACCCTTCATCCTCCCAGTTTTCTACATTAAATACAGTTATTAGTAAGGAAGTGATTAGAATTAGAGTAATTTTTAGAATATAAATAGGATAATGAAGGTGTTAAAAAGTATCTAGTATTAACATTACTGAGAGGACGATTGTTTTGATTGACACAAAGGAGACAGTATACCATTTGAGGCTATTGCAGGCCTCAGCTATAGCAGCTTGACTTCAATCTCCATTTCTACTGGCTCATGGGACTTTATTCTTTTCCCCTCACAAGGTCTTTGTTCTGAGTGAACAGAGAACCATTCGACAGGAGTATAGCCTGGATTGTTATTCCCAAAATAAAATTCTTAGGAGTTAAAGTGATACTGGAGCACCTTCAAAGAGCTGAATTTCAGCAGACACATTAGCCAAATGTTCATTAGAGGTAGATATCAGAGACTATACTCATAAGATTGTTTTCACCTTTATTGATATTGGAAATTTTAGAGGTATATGGAAAAGTATCAAGTTGACAGACACATGAAATTTATTTGTTATAGGAGCGACAACAGAATCTGAAGGCCTCTCCATAGGGAGAGGACTATGCACAATACCCTGTAGCTCCAAAGTGACAGGCTAATATGGTTTATTAATAAGGTCTTTGGAGCTGCAATGCTATTGGTAATGCAATGCATATACTAAATCAAAATGGATCTGGGTGCCAGTAAAGGATTCCAACACTTACACAGCATGGTTTTTGTAGGGCAATGGACTGTTGTTTCCTAAGTGTAATAGGAAAAGGTTTAGTAAAAGTTAATACTTAACAGAGTAAGAAAAAGAGCACATGCAGCTGTAATAGTTGTTGACAGAACAACCATTCTAGAAAAGCTGCAGCATGTATCTGTCAAATTTGAAGAAAAAGAAAATGTGAGAAAACATGCATGTGACAGGACAAACTAGATGAAAAATGTTAGAGAAACCCAGGCAGGAACCATGAAAGCAGCTGTAGGGGGGATGTGAGGCATTTGAAACTGTATGCTATGTGTAAAGCAGTTGCAAATATTTTTTTCATTATTTTAATTATTTGGACTTAAAAGCCACCCAAATGAAAAAGCTCCAAAATCTCACCAAAAAAGCATACCACTTTTTTTTCTGAAGTAGTATAAAGATAAATGACTTTGGTGCCTGATATTATATAACTCTACCAGGTGGAAATGGATATTAATTGGAGAAGGTAATATACATATAAGAGACCTATTCGTTTAAGAGATGCCATAGAACATGACAGTTATGTGCCATCCCCAAGTTAGACTTTTCAGAATAAAGTCTATGTATCAAATAACAAGGAACAGACATCTGACATTCTTCTTATATGTGTGGTATGTTTGCTATCAAGAAGTGCAGACAGGGCTGTGTTCAGGTGCTAAGAACAGTGGTTACTGCACCTGGAGAATTTTGTACTAAAGTAATCCAAATTCTTGCAAGTGGTATTGGCTGAAAATGGATTTGAGATCAATTCTGAACCTGAAAAATTAAATAAGCTGGATATCACTTTTTGAATAATAGATCCTTTGGCTACCCTTATCGATTTCGTTTTTTTATGGCCTAATTAAAGTAACCGTATCGAATTACAAGAATATGTAACTAGTTTATCGGCTTTTTAGGAAACATGCAATCAAAGCTGTAAAAAAAGAAAATCATGCAGTGTACAATGGCATATTTGCCTTCTTTATCACTTCTCAATGTCAGTTATGCTTCTGTCACCTCTGTTCTACCACCTTTAAGGATTCCCTTATTTTTTCTAGCTTTAAGTTAAAGTGTTGACATGCATCTGGTCAAATATTGGACCTGATGATCTTAAAGGTCTCTTACAACCAAAATGATTCTATGATTCTAAGTTGCTGGAACAAACGTGCCTACTAAATTTTATATAAGAGATCAGCAAGTGTTCTTCATAACAAATGCTTATGGGTGGAAACACACAGAATAACCTCTGGTACTGTCATTAAAATGAAGCATTTAATTAAATTTTTAATGAATTAAAACTTTCCCTAATTTTCAAAGAACTGTGGGAAGAAAGAAAACATCAAACTAAACTTCTCTTGATTATTCATTAAGAATTACAGAGGCTCTGTAGGACTTCACAACAAAAGCAGCTTGTGGAGCTACAATAAAATCTATGGTGCATCCAATATATCTAGACAGAGAAGATGACCTGATTTTCTCTACTAGATGACAGTGATTAATACATGAAGCTCCTGGGAAGGGAATCACTCAGGGTGCTGTAAAACCAAAATTATGTGCAGAGTGAAAATCACGTAGAGCTCTGAGGTGCAAAATGCTGCAAATGCTTAAGTCCTCCTTATTCTCTAGGAGACTGGGACCTTCAGCAAGAGCTTCAGCATCCAGTCAACAGATTAATTAAGGTCACAAAAGTATAAGGAAGGGAGATTGAGCAGCAGATGATGTAAACTGAATTTAAAACAGTTGCTCTGGGACTCTGCCCATAGTGGAGAGGAGTCAGTGTTCCACGTTGAAAGTTTTTTAGACTTGAAGGAAAGGAGAGCGTTTTGCCTTGTTTGTGAAGTCAAATGCTGGAGCAGCTTTTGGGGCTCATGTTTTTATGAAGTAGGGGCAGAATTCAACCTGTGGGGATCAGAGAATTTGAGTTAAAGCCCTTCTACAAAGTTCTTCATGCAGATGTATTCTGTGAAAAACACAGATAGGAGTCTGAAGCCAGTAGGACCAGAAAAACTAGCTAGCTTTACTCCAGTGTACTGAAAGCAGGAGTTATCACCTAATTTAATAGGCTTTTTTTAAAAAAAAACAAATGAGCAAACAAACTCATAGTACTGCCACACTTGTCCTTTATGCTGCTTTGTGAGTCTAAAGTATTACTTCATTATAGTTATTCCGAGCAGGGAATGGCATTCAGCATCAAGTGTGGCAGTCTGTCCTCTCTTGTGATTTCTGGCCAGTGTCAGGTGTATAAAGTGAAGCTAAGGTTTCTAGTTATAAACCTTGTTCCACTTTTTCTGTTTTGGTTATAGTTGTCCCGCTCTGAAACTTTGAGACATCCTCTCTGACTCCTGTGCAGTATAACAATGCAGGTATCAAAGCAAACTAGAAATGGCTAATAATCTGAGCTCTGCATCCCAATTGAGAGAGCTCTAAGTGAACAAGATGCAAACTAGTTGCAAGTTTGAGGTAGTTTTACAGCAAAAGTTTTGCCTAACTCTTATTTGAACACGTGCATCTGGGGGCAAAGGACAGAAGCTCAAGGAGAGCAAGACTCCTCCTAAGGTTCTTACATTAAGCAGCTTAGAATTTCAAAGAGAAATTTTGGAGGAGCTAGGTTTTGTTAATCCTCTCCCACAGTGCTACTTCAGACAAGTGAGCTGAGAAAAGGACTCATGATTCACCCTTGACTCTTCAAAAGCAAGTGCTCTTCCTTCCATCCCACAGTTTACTCAAGACTCCCGCTTTGAGGGCAGTTCTGCAATACTCGTGAGAACAGGCTTTTACTCTTTATGAGAAACAGATCATTGGCACAACGGATGCAATCATTTTTAGCTTAAACCCATGGATAAGCATAAAGGAGCAGAGGTGGCTTTTGAAGATTAGAAGTAGTTTGATCATCAAGTGTTACCTTCAATTAGTCTAATCTTCCTTTATCGTAGACAGTGTTGCAATCTGGGTAATAAATTCAGCATCTTATTTGTCAGCTGGTCTTCTCAGAAACTTTGTAGATTTGTTAACAATGGGCAAACCAAATGTAACAGAACTTGTTGGGTATTTATTAGTACAGGGCAATGCTACCTAACAGCAGCATTTAACAAGTATTTGAAAAATGAGTTCTTGATAATCTCATTGAAGTGAGAAGAATTCTAGGACTCAGGACAAAAAATAGCAGTATCCCTGAAAGTAGAAGTATTGGAAGGAACATATAAAATTATATAAACTAGATTATGTTGCATGATAGGTAGGAAATACTATCTTGCCTGTAAATAGCTGAGCAGGTACCCAATATATATGAGAAAGCTTGAATTATCTCAGTTTTTCAAAACAGCACAAGTTCTCTCTCCTTACAAACTTTCATCCATTTAACTGTGCAGAACTGTGTGATTTATTATTTATTTGGAGTCAATTTATGTATTTACGTGTTCATGAAATTTTGTTTGGTTGCTGACAGACCTGAAAGAAATGACCTAATGTTTTCCCATGAGTATAATGGATCATTACAATGAGTTGTTTATTTGGTTGTTGGGGTTTTGTTGTTGTGGTGGTGGTTTTGTTGTTGTGGTTTTTTTTTTCCTCTTAGATAAAAAAGCCCAGCTAGTAGTCACAAAATGAAGCCATAAGATCTTTGGTTCATCACTTAATTAGATGATTAGAGTGGTAAAGTGTTTTTCCCTTTTTCTTGAGAATAAAAATCCAATCCACTGATGCCGGTGTTATTCACAGAAGTGATGTGTTTTGTTTTTTAAACAAACAAAAAAAACTAACCAACCAGAAACTAACCAAACAAACAAAAAACAAACCAAAACACCACAACCTCCAAACCAACAAAACAACTGCCTACAAGCAAACTACCAAACTGTATAATTTTGGGCTGTGATCAATAGAAGGTGTTTAAAACTTCAACACTTATTACCAGGCTGGACCTCAGAAACTCTAGGAGAAACAAGCTTCATTTGATGTTTGAGGTACAAGTGCTAAAGTCTCATTATTACAGCTTTATTTTAACAGTCATTTGCTTATTTTGCAGGCTAGCATTACTTAATACAAACAGTGATCTTGTTAACAGTACCAAGTCCACTGCTAGACCATGTCCCTCAGCACCATATCTACATGATTTTTAAACATGCCCAGGGATGGTGATTCAACCACTTCCCAGGGCAGCCTGTTCCAGTGCTTAATATCCCTTTCAGTGAAAAAATTCTTCTCAATACCCAAACTAAACCTCCGTTGCAGCAACTTAAGGCAATTTCTCATCCTATCACTTGTTACTTGTGAGAAGAGACTGACGCCAACCTCTCTACAACCGCCTTTCAGGTAGCTCTAGAGAGGTCTCCTCTCAGCCTCCTTTTCTCCAGGCTAGACAACCCCAGCTGTCCTGGAGAGCCTTTGTATGTTATACTGATGCAAAGAACAGAGAAAAACAAAAAAAGAAAGGGTTTGTCATGCCAACATTTTAAATTCTTGGAAAAATGTATAGGAACAAAGCAGTTTGGTGCTTATTACCTAGAAGAAAACTCTTTACATAGAGATCATTTGTGGGTTTAGTTATTACATTTGACACTTAGCGTAAAAAAACTCTGTAAACACAGACACAAAGAACAAAGCTTTTAGGTGGACTTTTCTATGTTAAAAGCTCAATTAGAGTGCTTCTCAAGCACATTCTTAAGGAGAAAAATTACAAAAGAGCCTTCTGATTAAAAAAATTATTGTGCTGGGTCTTCTGAAGAAATTCGAGTGGATTATATTGCAAAACTGGCCAATTTCCAAGTAGCAGTTATCACAGTGGGAAAGGCTATAAGTTGTAACTATAATAATATCTTCACAGGAATGATAAATGTATCTGTGATTGGACCAATTGGGATTTCATGGTCTGAAGCATTATGACTTTGTCAGTTCTATTCAATTGTTTCCAGCAAAGTGACTCCATCATATTGTTCATGTTATTTGAAAAAAAAAAAGGGGGGGGGGGGGAGAATCAAAATGAAAGAGTTTAAAATTAGATTGTGTACTGACTCCAGGCAATCGGTCCTTGTCTAGAATCATTTTCCTATCTGTTGATAGATTCTTGCTGTAATATTCACAATCCATTTGTGGCTAGTCACAGCCCATTAACCATCTGTTCCTCTATTAAGCAACTTTCTTTTTATAATGTAAGAATTTAATTTTAATAAACTTTATCTGTTCAGCATTTATCTCACACATAATGAGGAACTGTTTCGAACATGGTCACTGGGTCATATAAAAGTAATCATATTTTGATGGACTTTCTTGGGTATAAAAGGGAAAGAAATTATTAGGGTAGTCTGAATATCTGAAAATACAGATTACTGTAAATAAGTACTGTATCTTTAAAGTGTGATTTGAACAAAAAGTTACATATACTGAAGTATTTGTCTAATTTTAACAACACACAAATAGAAAACGAGCTGTGGAGTGTAGATTTGGTTTTATAGATTAGCAGATCTTACCTTTGCTGTACACTGTAATAGCAATATTTATAAAACACTTCAAACATGATGCATTGATGTCTGGTGTGATTTTACAAATCCATTTATCTGTCTTAAGATGATTTGGTGAACACGATGAAAAATATGAACCAACAGCCATGAAATTATATCTATGAAGTTTAAAAAGTACAGCATGCAAGACAGAATTAAGATTGCAAGAGTGACTTTCAGTTTCAAAATGTACACGTGGACACTGTGATGATCTATAAGTATCTAATAGCAATTTATTTCTGAAAAATTTCTGAATGAAACGGGACTCTCACAGAAATTCATGTAAGTATGAACCTGTAAGATTATGGAGGAGCATGGGGTTGTAGTATGAACCTGTAAGATTATGGAGGAGCATGGGGTTGTAGTATTTGAGTTTTCCAATAGCAAGAAAATTGCTAGTTTTCTTTTCTGGCCCCCTGTGTTTTTTTAATTTAGTTGTATAGAATAATAAGAGAACTCACTTGGGATATGAAAACTGAAAATCCTATGTGCAATTTGGAATTTCAGTTAACAGAAGCTCACCAAGTCTGGCTAGTCTGTGAGGAACTATGTCCTATTCACCTGTCACCTTAACCCAGGCTCTTTTTTGTTTTTCTCAATATTGAAGTCTTCATCTACTGTGATTCTGTGATACTTACTAGTTGGTAAAAAAACAGTGTTTATCCTATTCTTTTATTTCTTTGTGTTGGGTTTCCTTTCTTTCTTCACGCTGACTTTATTTCTTGTCTCTTCATTTCTTTTGCTTAGGTTTTTTTTTTGTTTAAAGATGTTCTCCTGCAGCTTTCACTGCAGTTTTGTGGTGGGTTGACCTTGGCTGGAAGCCACATGTCCACCAAGCTACTCTATCATTTCCCCCTTCCTCACCAAGATATGGGACAAAAATAAGATGGAAAAAAAAACAAAAAGTCTCACTTAAAGGCAAAGTAAAATGAAAGAGTTCATTCTCTGCTTCCCATTAGCAGTGTCTGGCCACTTCCTGGTAAACAGAGCTTCAGTACGCATAGTGGTTGCTTCAGAAGGCAAACATTGCAAATAATGAATCCCTCCCTCCCCTTCCTCCTCCTTTCTTTTAGATTTATTATAAGCAGAGACCATATGGTATGGAATATCCCTTTGGTCAGTCTGGGTCAGCTATCCTGGCTATGTCCCCTCCCAAGACCATGCTATACCCACAAGTATGTTGGAGATAAAGCCTTGGTGCTGTGTGAGCACTGCTCAGCAGTAGCCAAAACACTGGTGTGTTATCAGTGCCTTTCCAGCTACTAAAACAAAGAACAGCACTATGAGTGCTCCTGTAGGGAAAATTAACTCTGTCTCAGCCACACACAGTAAAGTTGGTCTGATTACCATAAACCTGAGTTTTTCCTTCACTCCAAGGAACGGTTTGTCTTCTTATTTTGAATCCTACAGGAAATATTAATGTTATAGATAGAAATGTTTTGTTATTGTGTTATGTATAAAATAAATTAGATTAACGGGATCTACTTTAAAGATAAACAATTTAGTTGAAGTAAAGTGATGTCTAAAAGGATTGCTGTAGCAACATAAAAGAATGCAGTCTTGCAGAAAGGAGTGTGGAAACTAAAGCATTTGTATTCTCTAGGAAGATCTGAACATACACTTTGAAAAATTTACCTTGAAAGAGAAGAAAAACTTTCCATGAGGTGAAATTTCAGACCTTTTCATGTTTAAAAGTGAAAACACAGTGACCTTGTGGTTTTAAGCATTTGCACACATCTAGAAAAAGAATTCCCTATACCAAAATTTTCTGAATAAATTCATCTTGTTCCACTCCCTTTGTTGCATGGACTTTATCCTTCTGTAACTTCTGAATTCATGTATCCAGTCTGGCTGAAGTTGAACAAGGGACAAAGGTTTCAAAGGCTAAGTTTCATGACATTTTATTAAAATAAAAGGCTGTCAGAGAAGAGAAGCTTCCATAAAGATGTCGCTAAAGGAGCCTAGTGCTAATTAATAACTGGATTATACAGAACTTCAGCCTTACACCCCATAGGAAGCCGATCTTCATTTGCATGTGGCTCATCAAATTGTTAGATTGATTCATCTCTTTTTTCTTCTTTTTTTTTTTTTTTTTTTTTTTTTAACTGTTGGCAATTGCAATGCCTTCAGAAGGACATAGTACAGAAATCAGATGGAATGTGAAGGAGCTGTGCTCTCATCTGTGAGACCATTTAATGGTTTAGTCTTCATAAATTTCATCTTAAATGTAACTGAACTTTCAGAACAAAATCCCAGTAGTTTAATGCTGTTCCAGCAGTGAGACATTGGCATAGCTTGATTTAAAGGGTTAATGGCAGCCAGAAAATTCTGGATTAATAACAATATGGGAAGAAACTAATGATATACTGGGAAAAGTGTCATATGCCTCTGGATTTCAGAAAGCATTCTCTCCTTCTGTTGTTCCTGGCCCCATTGTATTGTGCTTTTTGGACTAGTAGCGTCTCATGTCACTCACTTCATCTTTAGATATATATACTTGTGATTGCAAGCCATTATTCTTCCTAACTGGCTTCTCTAGTAACCTTCAGCTCTCTATTTTGGTGATTCAGAATTTGGTACTAAATTTTTTCATTAAAGAATAAAATATATTTCTAATTAAGTTTTAAGCTTGTGATAATAACGTCATCTCTGTTTACTTTCAACACTATATTTAAAATATAAAGAAAAGAAGTTAAAACCTTTCAGCTATGTTTAGGTCAAGCCAACACATGGAGAAGGAAGAAGGAGCATGTTTGGAGACATATCCCAAATCTGTAACTGAAGTACTGTGCGTATGGAATTAAAATCCATAGCTGACACTGAAGCCCAATTCCTATATAGATTTTGGTTCTGAAGAAATATTTTATCAGCAAGACATAAATATATTTTCTAGTACCAGTTAAAAACAATATTGGTTCCAGACTAAATATAGTCAAGCCAAAATAAAATATCAAATATATAGGTTTATTCCTTTTAAAAACAAACAAACAAACCAAAACCAACCCAAAGGAAAAAAAATGTGTATCAATAACAGACCTTGGCATAAAATGTTTTAGACCACACCTTGAAAACTGAGTATGTAGATATGCACTTATCAATGCTGGGACAGGGACTTCATCTTGAACATTCAATGGAAAAGTGGTATGAACTGAATTCAGTTTTACTTGGGTTAATATTGATTTAAACATTTGCTGTTTTCTTGCTTTCAGAGTTGCCCATTCACTTCAGAGAGTATGATCAAAAAGTTGTCTCATCCTGAACAAACATACTATTCATCTCATAAAATACTAAGGGCCTCGGCAGGTGTAAATTGGCTTTGCTCCATTGAATTCAGTGAAGCTGTAAGTTTTCTGTGGCTGGTAATGTGGCCCTTTTAGCTTGCAGAATAGGTTAAGTTCAAAGAGGTCTTTAATCACAAGGTTTGCTGAAGAACTAATCTTTCATCTGAATGTTGCCCTAACTCCAAACTTGGCTGTACTCCTCCTGAGCTCTATAGGCAGCATCAATCTCATGATACAAGCAGCCATCTTTTACCGCTTTATAAAGTTATGTACCTGATTTTAACAACTAAAGAGAGAAGTTTTTTTCCTTCATTTTTACAGTGTTTAAAAAAAAACGTAGATAAATAGTTCTCTCTTTTTTTTTTTTTTCCCTAAGGTTGCTTAATAGACTTTCCCTGGGAGTTGCTATAGTAACACAGTGAACCTTAAAAGTAATGATAATTGAACCTTAAAGGTGATGTCTCATACATGTTGAAAAATAACGCCTGCAAAGTGAGAGAGTATAGAAGTCCTTTTACTAAATAATTTCAGGTATGTTTAAGAAGGGGCATTAAAAGTTGCAAAATTGTTGTTGTTTTGTGGGTTTGGGGGTTTTTTTTCCCCCTCATGGTATACTTAAGCAAAATGTGCAAGAAAAAAAACCCTGTTCAATCTTTTTTCTTTCAGCTGTTCAAGTAAAAAGGAACACAAATATTCCCTGACTCAAATAAAGATTTTAAATGTACATTTAAGCTGTGAATGCAATCCAAATTTGGCTCCCCAAGTTTGCTTTCTCTGTGCTGCCACTCCGAAGGGCTATACTTCCATGCAGGTATTTATAGTCATTTACTTTGGCATAAGATCATGAAAGAAAGAGTTTTGCTGCACACAGTGATTTCAGGAATAGTTTGACTTTAGTATAACTGGTATCAGTGACAAGGCTTGAGTGTCACTTGTGTCTCAGCTAGAATAAAACTGAACTGAAGAAGCATATTTCCAGGTTTGACTCCTAAGGGTTGTACTGTGTATTATCATCAATACCAAAGATAGGTGACAGGATAATGACAAATTGCACTGATAGCTGTTTTCCCCCATCTGAATTATGGTCATTTATACATCTAGGCAAACTTCTTTCATATTAATAAATTCCTGTGCAAACTATTAATTGATCTATATTTTCCATTATATAGTAGTACCCAAATACATTAAACCATAATAAAGGAAACCATATCCTTTAACTTTATACACTTTTCCAGGGACAGTGGCTCTTCTCATGCTGCTTTCTGTCTGCCTGTATAGCTGTGTCCCTATTGGAGCAATCTTAACATTTACTGTTGACAGTGACACTGCTATATTCTTAATACTTACTCTTCTTTGTTCAGTTTTGCATGTGGTATCTTCAGGTGTGAGTAATGAATTGAATTATTTATGTCCGCAAATCAGTTTGTAAAATCTATCTGGCTTTAGCTGAGGTTCTGGTTAAAAATATTCCTGAAAAGTTAAAGGAAATTAAAAAAAAAAAAAAAAAATCTTATAATACGAAGAAGTATGACTTTGTACACAACATAAATCACTGAAGCTTTGGCAGATGACAGTTCCCCAGAATAAAAGGTTAGGATTGTTAAGTATTTCAGTGTATAACCCAGGGCTTGGGGATATAATAAAGAGAAGATTAAGTGGAGCTTGTTTACCAACATTTCATCTGCTTGAGCTATTGCTGAGTTAGAAATTGCAGGTTTGGTTTCATTTAGCTGTAGTTCAGAAGTGACATTATGGATGTTGTGGTGTGGTAAAGGATATGGCTGTATGGTACACATCATTTAGAAGCACAGTCAGAGCGGTGGGCTTTTCTATCCTTGCAAGCTACGTAACTAAAGATATGAATTCAGAGGTATGCCAGATCACATCTGGAAGGAAGAGCAGAGCTGAGATACATTAGATGTCATTAAAGTTGTGAGAAACATGAAGTATGAGGCATCAGTTTATGTCATTCTGAGCCTCCTTCTGCATTCAAAACTCACCCATGCTCAACAAAGAATCATGATGCTACAACTTGTAAAAATAAGAAATACACGGGTCGTCTAAGGAAAATCATAAAGTGTTTTACTGTACTGTTTCTTAGATTAAGGGTATGGGTGTGCCTTCTGTGGAGAGGGTTCAAGAAGTGGAAGGAATAAAAGTACATCTGCTGACAGAAGAATAATGGAAATATAGTATTCCTAGGTTCAGTCTTTATCATTCTGTAAAGTTATTTTATACTTTGAGTCCTGTACTTGAATAAATTTTTAAATAAATACAGGAAGATATGTGACTTTTAATAAGGCTGATTTTAAGGTGCAAGCTAGTTTTCAGCTTCACTAAAGTCTCTTTAAACTTATCCTTAATAATGTAACAAAATCCTCAGGTTTTGTACAGCACAACAAAAAGATGGTAATGTATTTTGCTTTGGAATTGGTTTTGATGGATGCTGTCAGAATATGGAGAGTGTTTTCCTCTTCAGTAGAAGTCTACAACAAATTTTCTTTTTTATTTATTTTTCTGAGTTATATTTGTTTGCTACAATTTGAAGACAGATTTATTCAAACATTAGGATCTCACTGCAAGAGTCTAGCATTTAAAATTTGGCAGTTCATTTTATGGCTTCTGTGAAACTTTCCGATTTTATAGAATTTAGGTTCTTGCATTTTTCTTACACTGATTCTGTTTATTGTTCAGTGGAAATTACTTGGGTTTGTTCATTCTTAATCCTCATAAATGCAAATTAGTTTGTGTTGTACCGAAGTCTTACAACGAGTATCAGAATACTGTGTCAGAAAAGACACCAGATCTGCCAGGGTCCATAGCCAGAAATACAGGCAGGTGCTTTGGATGAAACAGAAACCAAACCATAATGCTGATTCTTGGCATGGACAGAATGAGAAACATAAAACCAGCACTAACTTCACCCGTGGTAGTGGAACCCTGTTTCTAATAGGGAATATGTGGTACCCTGGGTGCAAAAGGATAGTGATCTTTTTCCCTAGCTTGAGTAACAGCTCTGCTTTTTTAGCAGAGCTTTTAATAGTCTAGCTGACATTGTAACTTGGACCCCTTGGCAAACTCCCCAAAACTAGTGTGGCTGGAAAATGCTTTCATCTGAAGGGATCTATCAATATGCCTTAATTTTGAACCCCAGGGTGCTGTCAAACACAGGTGGTGAAATACTAGAACAGGTTGCCCAGAGAGGTGGTAGAAGCCCTATCCCTGGAAACGTTCAAGGTCAGGTTAGACAGTACTCTGGATGTCCCTGCTCGCTGCAGGAGGGTTGGACTAGATGACATTTAAAGGTCCTTTCCAGCCCAAAGCATGCAATGATTCTGTATTTTCAATGTGGTTCAATATTCTTGTTGTCCACTTCTGATCAGTTTGGCTTCTGTTAATTCAGATAAATTCATCAATCAAAGCGGCTTAGTAAGAACTATATTGCCAGAGGTATTTAGGTGCCTGTCTTCTCTTTAGGGTTTGGTTATCATTGCTTTTCAATGAGCTATGGGCATCAAAATTGAAATTAATTCCTCCCACTGATCTAGCATAGCGCGCGTAGCAGAGTACTTTGGCACTAACAAGAAGCTGCAGGCATCGGGGCTATATCAGAGAAGTCAGTGAGATATATAGTAACTGAAATGCAGTGAGAGATCAATGCAAAATGTTTGTTATGGTGAAGACCCAGATGTGGAACTGCAAGCTAATTACACATTTTAGATCACTTCCTTAATATATTGTTTCTTTACTATGGGTATTATTACTGTTGTTTCTCCTCTTTCGTTGTTCTATTAAATTCCCCTTGTCTCAGCCCATGGGGTTTTGGCTTTTTCTCCTTATCCTCCTTTCCATCACACTGGGGAAGGTGTGGGATTGAGTGAGTGGCCACATGGTACTCAGCTCCTGTCTGGGTCTGAACCACAACGCCTTTCAATCTCCCAGTTCAAAAAGCTGGTGAGAAACTATAGAGGATCCAGCATTGGGATATCAAGATAATCAGAACCAAGAAAACATGAACTAGACTAAGAGGCTGATGAAGTTGAGCTTATTTAAGCTGACACAGGTTTATTTCACAATAATTGACAGCTGCTTGGAGTTGAGTTACAAAGGTCACAGAGACAAACCTTTCTCTGTAGTGGCAGGAGATGTGATGGGGTGATGTCCATGAGTTGCATCTTGGAGTTAGATATTAGGAAAACTTATTTACTATCCAGGATGGAGGGGTGGGAGTGCAGAAATGTATATATAGCATTGGGTGAGTTTACCTAGAAATGTCATGGTGCCTCCTTCTTAGAGATTTTCAAGACTTGAATAGGCAAAGCCATGGCTGATCTGACCTAGCGCTGTGAATAGATTTCTCAAGCAGAAATAAAACTAGGTGACCTCCAGAGATCTTTTTCAGACAAGCCTTTTATCACTCTGAGAATTGCTTAAAATTCTTTCCCCAGATGCTGAACTACACCTGAAAGGACAGAAAAGATCATACATAGTCAGGAAGACTAAAATGGGTGAGGAAAGAGTATCATCTCCCTATGTCCTCCTCTCACTTAAGTAATATTACCCCAACGAATGTGTTCTTTTAACTGGACAAGAAGCGATGTGCATATAACTGACTGGCTTTACTGCATATATTTTTAACTGATTGCTGATTGGTTGTCAAGGGCTTTGCAGACTGCTGAGGCAAAACACGTGGACTGAGTTCTGCCTGTTGTTCCCTCTGAGATGGCACTCAGTTCATGAGTGGGTGCCACATGACTTAAGAGAACTTATATCAAGGAGAAATTTTATCCTCTTTCATTTGTTTTTTTTTTTTTTTTTTGTTTTAACTGGACAATGCCTTGAAAATATTTGTGAAAGATGGGGAGCGCATGCTTGGTTATTGCTTATTCCAGCAATTTTCTTGCTGTGGAGCAAGTGGCTTCATTTTACAGTAACTTTGTTTTTGAATGTTGAAATTCCTGTTTAGAGAGAGAAAAGGACATGTGTACCAATTCCTGCTTTCCTTTAATTAAAACTCTATTGCTGTTTTCTTGGGGGAAAAGAAAAATCAAACTCTAGTAGTCTTTGTTTTCCATGTGCCTCATTAATCTAGGGCAGACAGTACTCGGGTTTGACAGTTAAGGGAAACACAGAAAATGTTTACTTCTTACACCCAGTCAGTTGCAACAAAATGAAAATACAGGTTTTCCCGATGTTTGCAGTAGAGCTTTTCTCTGAAGGCTGAATCTAAATGTGTTATCTCAGTTATTCTACTACAGATCCTTCTAATGGTACAATTAGCTTAAAATGCTTTTAGCTTTTATTTAGGTTATGTGTTTGGTGTCTGCTCACCATGAAGAAAAAGGCCCAGGGAGGATCAGATGACCAGCAATGTTAGGAGGAACACTGGTACCCTGCTCCTAGGGCTATCATGGGAGAATGATCAGTCCCAATCTGCAGCGTGACCCACCAAGAGGGCTTTGTCAAGGAAATTCCTTTCCCAGAACACCTTGCAGACTGCAGGGAGTTAATGCCTAGAGGGTTATAGGAGTCAGTATGGGATACAAAGGGATTTGAGGATTGTGTAAAACTAGCTATGGGATATTTTAAGGGGATGGTGGAAATGTGTGAAACTGATTCTGGGATTCTTGGTGGGAAGAACAAAAGCAAGGAAAGGTAGAGGTCAAGGTGGATTGAGGAGGAAAAAGCACAGGAAAACAGAGGGAAAAGAAAATGTAGAAGCCAGATGACCATGAGCAGATTGTCAGCACATTCATCCAGCTATGGCCTGTGGTTGATGACTGTAGTGTGTCCTGTCTTCTCAAACTCTATTCTTCTTTTTCTGTGTGATGTGTTCTGGGTGTGTGGAATACTAGTGAGATAATGAAGAGACCATAGATGTGAAAGCTAGCTGCTGTAGAGACCATAAATCCAAGTCAGCTTCCAGAGAGACCAGTGGATCTGAAGGTCTGCTATGGGGAAGATCATGGGTTGGGACAACCTACTGGAGATAATTGTTGGGCAGGGGGGTGTATGTATATGTGTATATGTGTGTGTAATGAGCAGAGAGCTCAGTACCACTAGCTGCAGTGGGGCTGCAAAACTCAGGTGCTTGTATGCCCAGGTGCCAGCAGCTAGGTAGACTAGAGGCATCTGGGGCAAGCTACTGGATAAACTTGAATGTCTAAGACCAGCTGCTGGAGTGATCTATATTATCTGTTCTTTTTTTTGTGTCTATATTTCACTAGCTATCTTCAGTACCGAACAGATGGAGAGGAGGAGCAGGACTGGCCCATCTGTGCTGTTCACATTTGTGGGTGTGCTACATTTTCTTCCTATGGGTTCTGCTAAGGTAATGCTTTCTACCTGTAATCTGTGCTCCCAGCTGTGAATGGCTCTGTATCCACGTATGTATAGTATGTGATTTGCATATTTACATACATTTGCTCTCAGCTTCACTACTGGCAAAAGCTGGGGACATGTAGCTGCTACATCATTGCATCTATCAGTCTATTGTATTTTATTTTTCTTAGATATGACCCAAGATAGCAAAGTAAAAATAATAAAACCATATTTTCTCAAGTTTGAAATAAGCGGGGAGAAAAAAAAAAACTTGTGAATGTTCAAAAATTAAATATTATCTAAAGATGACAGGGTTTGAGACTCCTGTAATTTCTAACAGAAAAAAAAATTAATTCCAGCAGAATCAGAGGAAAAAGAAAAGTCAAAATCAAATATTCATGTATTTCTCCCAGATATTTGGACTATTTGTGAACACTGGAGGAAGGGGGGGGGGGCAAAAAACTCCTTTAAATATTGTTGCATACTACATTAAAGGGAAATCTTAGACATTCCAGAAGATTATTGTAAAATTATTTTGTCTACATATTAACCAGCTGTAGTAGGAACAAACAGTGGATCAAATTATGTCTTCCGGACTCCCTGGACAGGTGGAATTTCACCATCAGAGACAGGAGCAGAAACTATAGGTTATGTTCCCAAAATATCTGGGTAGTGCTCGATACCCTATGGAAAGTTCAACATGTAGTTTCAGCTGACTGGATTTATAAAGCAAGGAGTAAGAGAAATTGCCTGTCAGACACCACTGGGCACCGAGGACCGCAGATGGAAAATGATCCAAAATACATTAGACTTCCCCAAATGTGTGCCTAATGAACACATTTGTATATATTTATACAGGACTCCAAAAGGTCACATTACAGTTCTTGCTATGCTTCTCCCATTTCAGGTTTAATGACATGCTTTTATTATCTGACATTGATACTGGGAAGTGATTCTATCTGTTGGTGCAGACTTCAGCAAATTGGTATTTTCTGTGTGAATCATTTTTAGACTGACACTTCTGCTTGGGAGTAGTTTACTTCTAGAAGTTCATGGATTGTTTGCATCTCCTCCTTCAGCAGCCATGCTAACCAAGCGGCTTTGTTCCTATCTTTTAATAAATAGCTAAGAAAAGGGGCAAATACTTCTTGGCTTTGACTTCATTGACTCCTGAAGTCCCTTCCTTTCTCTGTCCAGCTCACTTCTCTGACTTGGTGTCCTAGTTTTTGACCTTGTTGATATGTAACTGAGAGCCTGGGCTACAGGGATAATTCTATCTGTTGTCCTCTTTTTTCATGGACTCAAGTCACGACTACAGGGTCAACTCTTTGACCTGTCCTTCTAGAATGTATTCATTATTTGTCAAAGTCATGCTATTGTCAAGGACAGTTTCAGAACAATCAGTTATTGCATCCTTCCAGGAATTTGGCCCTGTAATAAACTGGTGAGCAAATTCCATTAGTAACTTGGGGATTTGACCTCTTCTAATGAGGCAATTCCAACATTAGTCTCTCCAATAACACAGGAGCTCTCAGGTCACATTTCAGTCTGATGATAAGATTCTGTAGCACATTTTAACCGTTGTATTAGCATGATATTCCTGATTATCCTTTTCAAAACTGGTATAGTCAATCATGCCTGTTATATCTATTATGCCAAGTTTCTTCATAGTCATGCATTATTAACACGTAATGTTGACTCACTGCCTCTACCTTTTTACCGACTTTCCAGGGAAGAACGGTATCTTTCATTATCTCCATTCTGTCACAATTATTTCTCAGTGTGATTTGTCATGAAAAATTACCATAAAATTCATGAGGAAAATTTTGCCCTGTATGCTTGACTCACAAACCCCCAACATAACACATTACTTAATTTTTACAGTGTCTGCTATTGTTCTGTCAAATAGTGCTGTAATAAAAAGAGTGTTTGAAAACTGAGCATTTTGCAGAGGAGACTTTAAAACAGATATTATTTACTGATTTTTTTTTTAATATTACATAAGTTTCAAGTTTAATATACAAATGCATTTTGTTTATCCAATTATGAAATTCATGAGGAATATTAACAGTATGGTATTGGTAGCTAATTTAGCTGAAGGCAACTGTGTGTCTAGCTCAAGTACTGGACATTAATATTATTTTGCTAATTGAGGAATTGTTTCTTATCCTGTTGTAGTTAACAGGAGGCTTATGCTGAATTTCCTTGGATCATGAGAAGACCTAAAATGTTATTATACTTCATAGAAAAATCCCGATTCATGATTGGCACACATAATGCTTTTTCTTTGCGTAAGCACATTATTTTATACGTAAGCCTGTTTATTTCACAGAATCACAAAATTTCCTAGATCTTAAAAGATCATCTAGTCCAGTCATTAACATAACACTGAGAAGACCTTGACTAAACTATATCCCTCAGCACTACATCTATGCAACTCTTAAATATCTCCAGGGATGGGGACTCACCCACTTCCCTGGGCAAGCTGTTCCAGTGCCTGATAACCTGTTTGGTAAAGAAATTCTTCCTCATATCTAATCTAAATTTCCCTTGGTGCAACTTGAGGCCATTTCTTCTTCTTCTATCACTTGTTACTTGGGAGAACAGACTGACCCCCACCTCTCTACAATGTCCTATCAGGTAGTTGCAGAGAGCAATAAGGTCTCCCCTGAGTCTCCTTTTTTCCAAGCTAAACAACTCCAGCTCTCTCAGACTGTCCTTGTAAGACATGTGCTGCAGGACCTTCTTTGTTGTCCTTGTCTAGACATGCTTTCATGCCTCAGTGTCCTTCTTGTAGTGGGGGCCCAAAACTGAACAAAGTACGTGAGATGAAGCCTCACCAGTGCCAAGTACAGGTGTAGAATCACTTGCCTGGTCCTTCTTGGCCACACCATTCCTGATACAGGGCAGGATGCCATTGGCCTTCTTGGCCACCTGGGCACACTGCTGGCTCATGTTCAGACAGCTATCAATCACTGCAGCAATCAGTCACACTGCTGGCTCATGTTCAGACAGTTATCAATCAATACCTGTTGCTCAACAGGGGCTGGGAAGGCATGGGAGGCTGGGAAGGGATTCGTCTGCTTCCCCGAGAAGGGACCAGCTTCCATTGCCCCTATCTCTTAGGTCCCCTCTGTTAACCTGGCTGCAAGATGGTAGGGGATCCTGTGCTTCTTGTGAAGCCTCTCCTTGCTGCTTCCTCCTCAGGGATGATAGGTTCTCGGTCCACCAATCTCTCTCTCTGTCTCTCACTTTGATGCTAAAGTCAAACTGACAGGCCTGTAGTTTCCTGGATTTTTTGTTTTCCTTCCAGCCCCTCTTATAGATGGGTGTTACAGTGGCTAATTTCCAGTCTGCTGGGACATCCCTCGTCAGACACAACTGCTGAACAGTGATGCCAGAGGCAATAGCTGTGCATCTGTGTTATTTTAATCAAAGCAGCAAACTCACTTTTGCTGGTTATGTACACCTCTTCTAGAAGGAGTTGCCCTGCATCTCTCTTTAACCTCTGATTACCTACACAATTAATTAAACAGAGCTTATAAGTCAGTCTGGAAGAATGAGAGGATTCAAAGAATTAAAATGTGTTAAGTCATCTGCTACAGATTTGGAAATTTCTTCAAGTGTTTCACGATATTGTTAGTTTTGTACATTATTCTTTAAATAGAAATTTCTTCTATGTCTGTAAGAACACTCTTAATGCAGCTGTATCCCATGCTTGGCATGTATTTCACATTATTCTTCTAATGGAGAAACAAAAAATTCTAATAAATTTTCATACCATCTATGAGATCTATAATTCTGATTCTTATTTCATAGTAGGACTTACTGGAAACAGTATTTTCCAAAAGATTTTGTGGTTAAAATAAAAAATAAGTGCTGGAGGGAAACGAGTACAGTATTCTCAAATCTTGTGTGAAAGAAAAATGAAGCATTCTACTGATTCAGGGCAATGATGTAAACTTAGACACTGTTCAGCTTTCAGAGCTAGTAGGCAATGGTGTGGTATGCAGTTCCTTTTTGCCTCTGGAGCAGAATGCCACAGAGGAATCAAGAAACCTTTCTACCAATTTGGTTACTGAATTTCATGTTTCTGCAGTGTGTAAAGTTTTTGTCACAATGACATTTACAGCAATAAACAAGTATAAATTTTTCTGGCCAGTTTTCTTAGTGAGTAAAAATAGACATGTGGTTTGAAAAACAAGTTTCTCCATCAGACTGAAACTCAATGCTTTTAAATGAATTGCTGTGATTTAAGCTCGTATTGTGGGTTTCAGTTTGAAAAGCGTAGAACTGTGTGCTTTCAAAAGGGGCTGTGGTTGCACAGATGTTTATCTCACACTGAAGGATAATAGGATTTATAACTGTGAGTCATGCTGGAGCCTTATAAAAACCTTTAATCACTATTAGAAATACCTGTGTTATCTGACTTTGCCCTGTGGATACAGTGATGTCAAGGTTTAGGGTCATGGCCACCCACTAGACCTATAACAGATGCTCTCTGTTAACCTCTCTCCCTTCCCAAAGGGGAAAAGAAAGGGAATAAGGGAGAGAAATTAATGGATTAGAAAAGAAAGCTGCTTGTTCTGATTTGCAGTGCGGACGAAACAGTGCTGAAGGCAGAGTGGAAGGTATTGCCAGTATCCTCTCAGCTGGCAAGCAAGCTCTAGTTCAGTTGTATTGCTGCTATGCTGCTGATCTCATCCTGGGGATTGCTAGTGGCGTGGCTGTAGCCAAAACTGAAGCTCATTGCCTGACCTTCCCAGGAGCAAAGGAGGAGAGCAGTGCTGGAGCAATTGTGTTTCAACCCGTGAATGCTCGCAGCGGCTGCCAGCTGAAAACAGGGCCTGACTGACAGTGCTCCTCTTCTGTTTCACTGCTAGGAGACACGAGCCTCTCCACGCTCCTTCGCAGCACTGAGACTGTCCTCCCATGAGAACCAGGGGAAAGAGGATCCTTGTGCTGAGGAGGATCCTTGTGCTGAAGACAGTCCTCCCATTTTGGACCAGTGCTAGCGGTGTCATGCTGCTCTACTCTGACAGAGCTGAGCTGCTGTGAAAGACTGGAGACTTTTTCCTCAGGGATGGGAAGCTATCACAGAACAGGCTCTCAGTTTGTGAAATGGAACTGCAGCAATTGTGGATGCTAAAATGTTCGACGGTGCTGTAGTGCAGGAAAAGAATGCCACTTAGTGTGATACACTCAAAACTGAAAGCAGAAGGAGTAATGGGAAAAGGATTTGAATTTACACCACGTAGTCAATCCCATTTTGGCACAAGGTAACAAGGAAACAATACCAAAATTTGTGCAGATCTACTGAGGATACTGTTCCAAATGAGCATTTTAATTGCAAATAGATGCTATGCAGGGTGTACATAGTGCATGGGCTCAGGCTAAGAGTGGGTTACTGTTCCATTATCCCTTTGATTTTATTTTCCTCTGTTCCTTTAAGAGTCTGATAAATCCTTCTGGAAGGAGGTAGGAAGTTGCTCTTTGTGAGCTACTGAGCTTGCTCAAGGTGGAAAAGACTTAAGAGATTAGAGGGTAAGACTGGAATTGGAAGCCTCCACCTCATGCATACTGAGAAACTGCTGCAGGCTGGGATCTGAGAGCCAGCAACACTGGAGATGGTAGGACCTATTCCAAGTGGCTGCAACTCAGAAAAATCATCCCTGAGTTGGCTGGAAGAAAGGCCTCCCCTCCAAGACTGCAGTCAACCTTCCTCTGTTTCCTCACGCAGCTTAGAGTTTCCTCTATTTAAAAGTTTAGAATTTTATATTTAAGTGGACTTTGCAGCTTTTGTGTTTTAAAAACCTTTCAGTCTGTTGGGGGAGGTCCAATCACAGTCATCAGGCACTGGAACAGGCTGCCCAGGGAGGTGGTGGAGTCACCATCCCTGGAGGTGTTTGAAGAACGATTAGATGTGGAGCTTGAGGATATGGTGTAGTGGTTAAAGAAATGCTAGGACCAAGGTTGGACTTGATGACCCTGGAGGTCCTTTCCAACCACTATGATTCTATGATCAGTAAACATGCCACAGCCTAAGAGCCAAGTAGTCAGTAAGATTCCTTGTTCTAGCTGTGCACATGGCTGTGGGCAAGATTCTGAGTTTCTAAAGCTTTGTCATGAAGCACAAGCCTATTGGAGGCAATGGAAGTGGAGCTCAGACTCTTTGCTTCAGTCATAGACCAGCATGCAGTGCTTGGAACGAGCGTTCAAGTAAAGGAGATGACGAGGCAGGAGAGTTGTAGGCAGGGATAGAGGCATTATCTGCCCTGTTCAAACCCATTGCCTGACACTGCTACACCTTCACTGCTGTACATGACCCTGGTGGAGCTGAAACATGAAGGCCTTTGAAATGGTGAATATTAATAGTTAAAATACTCTTACATGTCTAAATAAACCGGCATCTTCAACAGGCACATACAGAGGAATACTGGGGAGGGATGGTGTTCTGCATCAGTAATGGAAGGAGGACAGCAGGAGGCCTTTTTAACTAAATTGTTGCATTTTGAGCTTTGGTTTTTTGTTTCCTCATACTGATGTTGCATTTGCTTCCTTTGAAAGATACGTTATTGTTTCCAGATGCACTCTGTAGTGCGGATTTGATTTCTTATGGTTCATATTACAGGATTAATTAATTGTTGGTTAGTGCTATGTACTTTACATATGAGGTTTCTCAAGGAAATTTCCCTAGATTGTTCTGTTCAATTATCTAATTTACAGTAAGCAAATTAGTTTCCATCAAAAGGACAGATAAGTCATATAAATAGTTGTTCCACCACTTCTGTCTTGCTTAGTACATGGTGGGTTTGCAGGTGCTTTCATTTATTCAGGTTTTATCCATTTACTTGTAACTTTCCTGCATATTTGTCAGGCGGTTTAGATTCTGGTTGCCATTGCCAGTGGTGAAGACCTGCACCTTCACATCTCTTTTAAGTGAGCCTTGTTTTCTAATTCTTTTCCAAGCGTTGTCAAAAGTCCTTCGTTCTCTTAAGCCTTGTACATTAATGTGCTAACAAAGATAGTTCAACATGATGTTTTTCTAAAAGCTGGGGTGTTTAAACAGTAGCTGATCTTATCACAGAATCATTGAATCATCAAGGCTGGAAAAGACCTCCAAGATCATCAAGTCCAACCACCCACCTAACACTATGGTGAGGAGCTGTTCAGCAAACACATCCAGAGTGTGAATGCAGTTATTTTTCTTTCTAACTCATGTAAATCCACGTATTATAAATCTAGACTGTGGGTTTTGTCTCCTTGATTTGATATAATAGTGTGGATTTTTCTTACTTCCCTTTACATATAAGGTATCATTAAAAAAAGATTACCTAACTGTTGGGTATTTGTGATTGCTCAAAAAGTTCATTCTGTACATCTGGAATGTGATAGGCTTCAGTAAAAAACTTTCAAATACTATGCTTGCCCTTTAGAAAGAGTTGCATTTTGTGCATCTAAGGCACAAATCATCAAAGTTAATTAGACCTCTAACTGCCCTGGTTTTCTAATAAAGTTAAGGGCTTAAATTACTTTCAAAACTGCAGAGAAATTTGGTTACAGAGAGTATTAGCAACATTTGACGGAGACAGTCATGTTTTGCTAAGTGGCTTTCAAACCCTGAAGCAAAGAAAATTAAGTTAGGTACAGAGTTTGTTACGAAATGGAAAGAGATTAAAATATGAGGATGAGTATTAAGAAAATTTTGTAATGATAAGAGGTAAAGTATGCTGTGAATATAATGAAAGCCCTTTGGTTTGAAACTTAAGTGCTGCACAATGGCTAGAATAGCTATGGGGAACTGTCCTGTGTCTACAAACAAATTGATCAGACTAGCTAATAAGCCTGTTCCGTATTCAGCTTCTGTGATTAGCTAGCAGTCCTGTAGATCAAAGAAATAAATTCCAATTTCATGTTATGCAAAATTAGACTAGTCACTAAACTGAATTTAAAAGAAAAGCAAACCAAAAGCACCCAACTGTTTTTAGGGTGATCATCAGTCTAGCGTACTTACTTTTATTGTGGAATGCAGACCTTGATTTCCCATGTCGTAATCTGGGATGCCCTCTAGCTGATTGGAAAGTCTGAAAGTAATTCTGTTTTAAGTAATACATTAAAATGGAAAGAAAGATCTCTGTTCTCTGGCAGGTTTTCATTTTTGCAATTTAGAAGATAGTTTTTTCTGGTTTACCTAAGCACACTGTGCTCCCAACAGCACAATACCAAGATAAACTGGTACAGTGCTATTGCCGGTTTAGACCCACAAGACAATTGCTGGTGACAGGTTAATTTCTAAAGTCACTGACGTGAGAGGCTAAGGGACATGCATGCATTGCACATCTCTTTACTACATCTTGACCTGCAGTTTCCTTGCATCTGGCATTGTATTAAGTCGGGGTTTGTTTTTTTTTTCTAAACAGCTACCAATTTTCCATACTTTGTAGAAACCCCAGATAATATGATTTCAATTTAAACACAGTTAAACTGTGTTTTGAGCAGAAGCCAGGGTAATGTAACTGTTGTTTGTTGTGTTTCCCATATTGGCTCTATATTTCAAGTGTGCATACATCAGGAGTGAAATAAATTCTTCACACAAGTTGCTGTCTTCTTTGGGCTTCTAAGGTGTAAAAGTAAATCAGCAACTATCTTTAGTTTATTGAAAATAAAACTTTGAATCTGTGTAATCAGTCTTAAGGTAGTGGAAATTACCTGTGGTGGTAATATCTCATAACTTCAACAGGAAGCGCAAATCTTTGTCTGAGTGTATTGGCGATAACAACTGGGGAAGATTTTGAATAATTGTAGCTGTAAATGCAGTGAAAAGTAGTCAGACCCTCCTTTGTAACAATATATTCCTGGTGCTAGGTATCTGGTTTATACAGCTGCATGAGTATTTTATATCTAAGGTATTGGGTTTTTTATGTAATTAATATTGACTTTTCCAGTAATTTCTTACAGATAACACAAATTTCTTTATGTTAATGTCTGAAACTCCCAAAAAATTATTTACACAATTGTGATCCACTAAAATGTAGTATCTCCAGAAATGCTTCAGTCCAAGTAGAGAGAGAAATATGTAGATTAAGGAAGAGCCAGGAAGAGCCAGGAGTAACCTGCACCATTTTGGCAAGCAGTAGGATTCCAAGTAGAGTTTAGCTTCTTCATGCTCGAGGATCTTGGTCCTCATCAAGATCCCTGAGCAAGAGACTTTAGTAGCTAAGTCAGTGCTGCCCTTGAGGTGCAGGTGGAGGGCTTTTCATTTGATTTTAATTTTCCATATTCACAGAAACTCTGCTCCTTTACTCAGAAACTTTGAAAGAAAAGTGGGAAATGCAATTTTCAAATTAAAAGATTTGCAGTGCCACACTAACATTTCGATGTCATTTAGAAGGTTAAACTTACAGAAAAATAATTCCCCTTGCTTTCTGCTTCTTCTGTATATTACACTTACTGTAGCACTTTCCCTTAATATTCCATGTAGTTCTTCCTGGACTTGAAACTTTTTTATCTAGCTAAAATACTCCTTAAAGTAAGCATTGAGCATGCCTGTTTTTCAGAATGTGTATCTTCACGTTCCAGTTTCTTCTCACATTTTTATGCAAATTGAAGAAAAATGCTCAAGGTAAAAGTTCAAGAGTATCTAATGTGTTTAAATATTGATGTATTTTCTATTGCAAATTTTAAAATGTGCCTTTCCAGAGCTTTGAGGTGCATGCACAAATCAATTTAAAAGCACTCATTTAATCTTATGTGAAAGCATGGAAAAGGAATCTTCAGAAGAACTATCAGTCTGAGAAAGACATGCTCAGTAGCTAATTGAGAAAGGTATGGTAAAATGTAAACTAAATACCTCCATTTGTGTTTTCCTTTGTAAACTTAAAATTGAAAAGTGGAAGGTCTTAATTACATTTGGCACAAGCAGTAGAACTGTATAGAAATCCACTGCTAAAGCTTGGTAGCCTTTTTGATAATGCATTTTCATTCATCCAGTATAATGCAGTATAATTAAATGACTTCTTAGACCAACAAAATATTTTGCTTAAAGGAATATTTTATGTTGAGGAGAATTCAGTGAAAATAGTACGCCAGGAGTGGTTGTGAGCTTAACTCGTTATCTCAGTTCAGAGTGGAAGAATAGCTGTAATACTGCAGCTGTAAGGGTAACGTAGGGCTAGTCCAAATGTCCTTGTACATGCTGTGCCACATTGAGGGTTCAGAAGATAAAGGGCATTTAGGGTGAAACTTAATCTTTGCTCTGGAAATACTGTCTTTATCCAGAAGCAAATGTTGAGAAAGCTAGGCAATGGTTATGGTGCTGCTGTGCTGCTTCTATTTTACTTCCAAAGTGTGGCCTTTATGTTTCTGGATCAGATATTCTGTTAAAATACATAGTATTCTTTTGTCAAGAAAATGGATATTTCAGTGCCATTGCCCATTTAAAAATGTGTAAAATTATTTAATTAAGCTAGGGCTTTATTACCAGAATTTTAACACAATTTGTTTTATATGCCTAATTACCTCTTGATTTTAGATGATATTCCAAAATAGTTTGAAGCTTACAGTTTATCTGGTGATGAGTATAAGGGGACTATCCGTGAATGTATTTCTTCTGTAATATGTATGTATAGAGTCCAGAGTTGCTGCTCTGAATTAGATTGATGATTGTCATATATATGTCAATGATGTGAAGTGCAATGATGTAATTTTTCCTTATCACTGGATAAAATCCCTGCAGATAGCCCATTATGTGCCTCAAATGAGGCAATCATAGCACCTTATGTGAGGTTCCAGGTTTCCCACAGCTTTGGGAAACACATCTTGGTTAGTTTGTCTCTAGGATTAGATTCACATTTTAATTCTCTAAGGCTGTGTCTATGCTACTAGATAAATCAGAGTCAACAGGCATTTCTAGGCACTGGAATGTGGTTATCTAATCCATTAAACTATTCCTGTGTTTCCTAAATGTAAATTAGCTGATTCCAAAGAGGTTCTTGGCGCAGCTTGGGATTTACATCTTTTCTAGGAAGCATAGGATCTAAAAGAGAACCTTTTCTACCTTTTTTTATTAGTTAAATTGAACTAAAACTCTTGTATGCTCCAACTGTTAAAAATTACTCCTTTGAAACAAATTCACTTCAGAGAGCAACAACAACAGAGAATAAACAGACCCCAGACATCAAATCCAAGCTCTACCACTCCTTTATGTGTAGGACATATAACAACAACCACTCTACACTCCTGTAATGAGGTAAAACTGGGAAATCAGTTTGATGTTAAACCATGCCAACCAAATGGCATGAAATAATATGATCTGAATCAGAAAAAAAAATGAAAGACAATTCCTTGTGCTTTTTACTCACAGAAATAATAAGGCTTAGAAGAAAATCAAAGCTTCTTTCAGAACATCCTGAGCTTGTGGAAGGTGCATTTCTTACAAAATCATTCTCATTAGAAAATTCCTGTCCAGTTCTTCCTGTGATATATATGTACAAATACTTGTGCAAATTAAATTCATAGTTCAAAATGTCTCTCTATTCAGAGCCTTTCTGTAGGTAAGAGATTTTTCAGAATATCAATAAAATATATTCGTGGTGCATTATCTGAAGTTATTACTCTGGGCTTAAGCTTTTTATTTTATTTTTATTTGGTAGGCTTTCCCAGGATAAAAGTAAGGATCAGATTATTTAGAGCCAAGATTACCAGTAATATAGACATGTGTTTGCTTATGTATTTATATACAAGATGTGTGTATTAAATTCTGTGTGTGTTTATATTAATTTAAAAGAATGTGCTTTAATAATTTAGTTATTTTTTCCTTCCAGGCCAGAAATGTAGCTATTACCTTGCAGTGATCCAAAGACACCTAATTGCTGATCAGCTGAAAAAAAAATATATATATAATTCTTTAAAGATTAATTCGGTTAGGTTCCGGAATAGACAAATACTTTATATCTACATACGTGTATAAGTAATTGGATGCCAGTAGATGGTGCTCACTGTGTAGTATAGTCCCTGGGGTTACTAAGACCAGTAAAATTTGTTGTTGTGCAGTGAAAGTGACGTCTGTGCAACTTTACAGCTACTCTGAACAGATGGTAGGAATGTTCTGTCTAATTTAGTGTGTAGTACTAGCTTGAATACAGATTCATATGCCACGTGAAGATTTCTGAGGGAGTCCTTTTGCTAGCAAGAGGAAGAAACTGCTACCACTCTTGAGGGTGACAGTTCGAAGTAAACACGGTAGCACAACAAGTGAGATATGTTGGGAGGGATTCAAAGGAGAAAAGATATGAAGAGAAACTCTTGAAACTGAAGATAACTAACAGCAGGAAGAAGAAAACAAAAGATACCTGCAATAGGATGAGGGGAGAAAGGAAGGCGATAGAAAAGGGGTTACAAGATTGAAGGAAATACTGCTGGAGATGGGAAAACAATTGGAATAGATTAAATAAAGCTGAATATGGAGAAGACACGTGGCAAGCAGAAGGTATTTAAGAAAATTAATAGAGAAATATTAAGAAATGAAGTGGTGCTAAGAGGAAATACGAAGCGCAGGACAAATAGTCAATATGGGAAAAGGCAACGTGCAATGAAATGATTATGTGTATTACTAGGAAATAAATAAATAAGGCTTAGATGCCTAGTTGTTCTTGAATTCAACACACTGACTTGTTTTAAGAATTTTAATTCAATTTTAAGAATTTGAGAATATTCTGATTGGAATATCTTGAGGTAGATGTATCTAGAGCATTGCTTTGTGTCTCTTGGCAGGCAGTTATATTTAGAGGCATATTTTAAGTTATGCTGCAATTGGCTATACTGTCGCCTTAGCTGTGATGTTGGGCACAGGGACACTGCCTAGTGTCGAGCAGAAATATACTGGTACTGGACTGTGCTGCAAGACATGCTCTCTGATTGATATTACCTGTCTGGTGATAATTTGGATAGATCTAGAACCTGGCAGATAGAGGCTGCTACCAGTTCACTCAGCAGGTCTCACTGCATGCCCATTTCATTCTTCTGTGGCACTGCTATAAGTAGAAGGGTAGCTATGGGCCCAGAGGGCTTCTGGATGGAAAGCTCCTACTGAGAAGGTAGAAACAAGAGTGGGAAGTAAGGTCTTTTCGCTCTCTTCCAGCAGTTCAGCAATAGATGGAGGCAGAGATGGGCCCTAGCCCATCTACACCAACCTATGGTTCTCTGCTTCTCTGTCCTGTGGGGCTGGGGTCATGACATAAAAGCATTAAAATATCTTGCATGGTGGAACAAGTGACAAAAGGGAGCTGGGATCCTGCAGAGCAGCATTACAAGGTGTGAGAATGTCAAAACTATTTGTTAGAGCTGTGTACAGTAGTGCAACTTCGTTACTGGGAGAGGTAAACCTAACAGTTTCTATTTAAGACATCATTTGTGTACCTGTAATCCTAAAACTTGCCCTGTTTACAAGAATTATAGTTAGAAATTAAAAAAAAAAAGGAATTTCAAAACACTAAAATTTAATGTAGTTTTGTTTTAACAATGATTTCCAGCTGTCCCAGTTTATATGAATTCAGCATCTATAAAAAGAAACTAAAAGAAATGCAGCTGACCAAAGCTGGAGCAAATCAAACTGTCAAACTTCATTAATACTGCTTGCTAGAAATTCAGTTACTAGAATATCTTTAAAACTACTCTATCTACCAACCCCTTATTTAACTTTGCTTTTTTATTTATACCTTTAAAAATTGCCAGCATCTAAGTTTAGTCAACACAACTGATTATATATAAATTTGTAACACAAAACAATCCAGTGTATAAATTAGTCATTTTAAGAGTCATAATGGTGTTTAGCTTTAGCCTGCCCAGGGACCCTAGTTATAGAAACAGATCCTGCTCTGAACATGGAAATGGTGTTCCAAAGACAGACGTTCTTATTTACTTAGCTGATTGTCAATGATCAAGGCTGGGCCAGGTACTAGACAAATGAAAGATGGGTGGATGCTTGGTGTGAAGTGCCAGGATCTGGTCTGGAGAGAGTCTGACTCCTCCTCCAGCTCTGATTCAGTCTTTCTTTCCCAAGCGTGCCTCTCGTTAAGGATGTAAGTACTCCCTTTGAAATCAATGGGACTATTCATGCACTTAGTCAGGCATGTACTTTAAGTAGATTGCTGAACTGGGACCATTCTGCACCATCTAAATGACTATACACTCTTCAGGACAATGGGAAATCAGTCCCACAGTTATTTTAAAAATGACTCAGAAAATGATTATATTTGCTTTCAACTGTCTTCTTGTGAAAATGAATAGTTTGAGCAAAATATGGAGAATCACTACTCAAAGCAGTGGAAAAACAAATATAAAAAAGTTTTCTCGTGTCATTTTGACAATGTTACACTTGATTTGTGTTGTTGTACCAATAAAGTTAAGGAAGTGATTTGTTATTCTAGCATTGCTTGTTTGGCGTACAATGTAGAGACTGATTTTCTGTTTATGAAATGCTTGAAAGAAAAATAAGTGGTGACTATTTGTGTTTCATTATTTAAGAAATCAAACATAACAGAGGAGAAAATTGTGTGCCTTCTAAGTCTAAACACCTGCTGATTATCAGTACTACTTTTCTTTCCTAAAGGATGTATGTCTTGGTCTGTACAGGGATCTGCTCTGATTTCTTGCAACAGGGGCTGTATATTAACTATTCACAGAGATAAAATTTGACGTACTAAAAACACATGGTGTTTTCACAACATATATTTTTTGTAAGTAGAATAAATAGCAGGTCAAACATAAATAGAAATATAAATATACTTTAAATCAGAGTTCACTGCTATGGTGACTTAAACCAATCAAATGATTATCAGTGGTCCTTGACCACCCTTACCAAATGCAGCCTAGTGCACTATGTAACTGGAACCTGGGAAAAATAGTGTAACAACACTTACCTGAAATGAAAGACCAGCATGGTTTCTCTATATCTGCTGGGCTCAAAGCATGGTCTCTGTTGTCTTCAAGTAAGCAGACTTTGCTTACTAGTTATGGAGGCCTGGATTTTTATGACTGCATTCCTTTTCCTGTTTCATTCCAGCCACTCCAGTTTTCTCATCCAGCCAATCAGCCTGCCTAATTGCAGAAAGGTCAGGTTTTGGGTTTATTTTTTCCTCAGCAAACATTATCTTTCCATTTGTATCATTTTACTTTGTGGCTAATGCTTTCCATTATACTAGACAAATTTTTATTTATAAAATCCTCTTGACTTGTTGAACTGCTCCCACCTCTCTCCTTAATTGTCCAAATACAATTAGAGGTCTGGATAAAATTAATCACTTTGGCAAAAATTCAGCTAGCTTCCTTGCCAAATTCTGAGACTGACTGACTGAGTGGGGGAGAAAAAAAAATGGTATATTGGCACACTTGATTTAAAAACAATTCCAAATGTGGCTGTGCATGGTATTAATTCCAGCTGAAACTCTGGAGGGTGATTAATTAAAATGTATTGTTGTAAATCCATTGTGATATGTTCCGATACTATGTGTGCCAGGCCAGACTGTAGTTTAGCATATGTATCCTAGAAGAGAATAAATCACCAGTGTCTCCTTGCATGGCTTTCTACAAGGATAAGAAAATGGGATAGAAGCAGTGAATATCATCTGCTTTTTTTTTTTTTTTTTTTTTTAGCAGTGGCCAAACAGTGACTGGAAAGAGAAAGAAGCAAAGACTGCAAACCAGTATGTCTGGATTGAGTCAAGAGGGATGCAAAACTGCTGTAAAATGGGATCTATAGCAATTTCACTGATATGAAAGGAAGATGGGGAAGTCAGAAAACATTCTCCTTTTTTCCTGTGTGTGTCATTCTTTCTGCTCTCAGGATGTCACCTGAGAAGGTCATTCTGGCTGTGCCTGCCATTTTTTGCAGTGTCTTTCAGAGAAGACTCTATTGTTCAAGTTTGGGAAAAGAGTGGAGTGCATCAGCTGTGGTGCCCAGGTCAATGTAGGTGCCTGGTGGTGGCGGTGGTGTCCCAAATCTGTGTTCTTTACCCAGTTTGTAAAAACCAGTCAAGAGATATGTTTTATTCCCGTTCTGCACAGAATTGGGTGCTAGGTGACAAATCGCAAAGCTAGCACATCTTTTGAGAAATAAGTCAGGTCTTATATACAAAATAACAACAAATGAGAAACTACAGTAAAATAAGTGGTTGGTTAATCATTCGGTTAGTCTTGAAAGGACCCAGTCTTTTCAGATCTTCAAAAGTAATTATTCTAGGCCAGTAAGCATTCTTTTGCCAATTTACTGGAATGTTCAGTTTCTAGACAACTGTGAAATAATGTCCTATTGGCCTTCCAAGAGTGGCTAACTCCTCTCGAATCTGCTGTATGATACTTGCCATATGCCTCTACAACTGAAAACACATCCAAATTGTTAATAATTTGCTACAGTGGAATGCATTTGTGACTACGTGTAAAAATAATGGTGCTCATACGTTGTTTCATCATACAATCTGTAGCATAATTTGTAGCAGGAAATTTTATTGATATTTCTAGATAAATAAGGCTATCAGGGAAGTCCAACATTCTTTCTTGTTAGTAAATGCATTTAGATGTCACTATTAATGCTGCAACAAATCTGTTGCTCTATTGATTCTAAAATTTTTTAACCTCAAAGGACTATTTGTTAAGGCATTTTCATAGATGTCAGAACAGAGTAGCAGATATGCATGCTTAATTTTAGAACATTAATTATCACAGAATATTATATATCTCCTATGGTACAGTAATATCAGCAATTTAACCTCACATTATTGAAAAAAACTTAGGCAATGCAATTTTCAGAGAAGGAGAAAGATTTATAGAAACTGGGATTATTTGAAAGACCCATAAAAAAATGTACATGGGGCAGTTTTGTTCTATCACCCCTCTGTATCATCCATTATTTTGTCTACATCATTCATAACTGTTTAATTACTAAGTGGAATTAACAGTGAATTCAGATGTGTTAAATAGTCTACTGATTTTTTTTCTTCTTCTGGTCTATTTTGATTAGCTTGTCTCATATCTAAACTCTGTAAAGATGAGCAGATTCTAGCATCTTGCTTTCCTAATGGGTAACAGAGCTCAATGAAACTCAGAAATGTTGGAACTTAATGTCATATTCTATACACATACCCCTCTCAAAGAAACTGCAGATGAAGTCTTCATAGGAAACTAAACACACTGAAGAGCAGGTGGAATATTATTGAAGCGTATCTCTTATGTGGGATGTCGAAGATGTGCAATTATGCTACAGTTTTTCCTCACTTTTGTATGTTTCATCAATAAAACTGCACATCTTGGTATCTATCTATCTGGAAAGAACCCCAAACAACCCTTCTGTAAGAAGACACTTTTCTGCGCTGCCACAGATGGGAGCCCATTCTTTCCACAGTGGAAACATCTCCTCCAATCTTCTTTTAGCTTGTGTATATAAAAATGGTGGAAGATGAATGTAGCCTCTAAGGAAGCTATCAGAATGAAGACATCCTCTGGCAGTTACCAAATCATAGGTTTATTTTTTCATCCTATGTTTATGAATAGAATTACGAAGGAAGCAGCTGTAAGAAAAAGTAAAAAGATGCAAAGTTATTTAAAACATTTTAGTTCACATTTATTAAAGAAAAATCAAGTAAAGCCTACTGAAAGATGAAGGTATATTTTGAACCTGTTCTGTATAAGCATTTTGATATCAAAGTCTTTTTTTTTTTTTCAATCCATCCTGTAAAAACTGTTATGTTTGTTACTTGTGACTTGGTTTTCCAGGTTGGACACGCACCTTTACAGATTTCTGGGAAATTCATCATTCTCGTATCTAGAAGCTCCTCTTGTCTTTGTATGAGATTAGTTTGGTGCCAACATGGTCTGATCTCCGATCAGGGTGCCTGACCTGAAGACAGACAGCTGCATATTAACTGAAAAATGGCTTTTTGATTACTGAAACACAAAATTAGACTTCTAAAGAAATACAAACCAAAAGGCTCTTCTTTCTAGATAGGGTTGAGAATATAGTGTAAGGGGCTAGACTGCGCTGTAGCAGTAGGCATGGAGATGATTGTATTGCCTTGGGAAACCAATTACATTTTGAAAGACTTTCTTCACTTACCACCTTCCTATTTCTTGCAGAGAATGAGATGGGACAAAAGAGGTACTACCACCAGCCTAATATTCCTGCAGGACAAGTCAGGTGACACTCCAAGTTCCTCGTACCTACCAGTATGCTCAAATAGCTTGATTCTTGTATCCTTTTTACCAACTACAGACCTGTCCCTGTGTCTTCTATCCACTGCAGACAATATCCTCATTCCTCCCGTTGTTGCAAGGAAAGGATTAGCAGTCACAAAAATTCCAGGTGCACCCTTTTCTCTGCAGAACTCTGTGTGTCGATTTGGTTTTGTACAGTGGGTAAAGAACCCAGATTCGGGACAACAGTGGGAGCAAGGTGTTGAAGTGATGGAGCTATGAGAAGATTGCATCAGTGCTAGTGTAGATTAGCTTATTGAGTCAAGGTGCCACAGTCTTACTGCTGAAAGCAGTGGAGAAAATTAAGACTTGAGGAAGATTCCCAACTTAACAGGGGATTAATTGCTCCTTGGAAGTGACTTTTCCTGGCTAATTATACTGGGGAAATTAATGAGCAATAAGACTGGACATTTAATTAGCAAAAATTAAGTGACATAAATTTCATCCTCTGCATAAAGTGAGAAGATAATTTAAGTAAATGAGGGAAGTAATGGTTTATAGTGAGGAAGAAAGGCAAAAAAATGAACAAACAAAGAAAAAAAAAAGGGAAAGATAAGAGAACATATTCTGTATTGATTGGGAACTTTGTTTTTACTTTAAAAGTTCTTCCATGTTTTTTTCAAATAACTTTCATTTTTATCAGCAAAGTGATAATGCCTGATGTCTTAGGCCTTCAAAGTCTGTAACCTACCGCAGTTATCTAAGGAGAATAAACTGTGCATAGAGGTCAGTCCTAATGGAACAGCTAGAGGCTGGGTTTACCATTGGGGTGTTTAAAACAGCACAGGTGATGCTTGGATTTGTCCTTTGTTTGACTCTGGTTCCTGCGCAGATGTTGATCTCTAAATTTTATAGGATCTGGCTCTGCTGCAGCCTGAGCTTGGTATCCACCAAAGATGGGATTCATGGAAAATCAAAGACTTAAGTGTCCACTCCTTCTGCAGGTTGAGATTGGTACATCTTGGAGAAGAGAGAGAGGTTTTTACCCATACAGTGAAACTGATGAAGTTACAAATATGATCATAAACTCTGGTTATTTATCCAGGATCTTTAATCTGATTGAAATCGAGATTGAAATGCTGCAGTAGTTTTCATTACTGCTAGAGACATATTCTTGCTTCATACTCAATAATCAGAGCAGGATTTTAACAGCATTCATGGTAGCAGAAAACAATCCAGACAATTCTAACTAGATACAGGTGTTGGATGTTTTGGTGTTTGTCTGGGGAGAGGAGGACTGTTGGGAGAGAACTGTCAGTTTTTGAGTGATCATTGTTCCTTACCATTAAAACAGTTGAAACAGATGATACTAATTCTCAGGAAGATCAATTCTTTAACATGGTGGAGGAGAAATTGTCAGTGGCACCTGATTTGCATATATCATAACAGATTTCTAACATATTTTGGAGTATAGATCTATTTTAAAGTCCATCACACATATGACCTAGTAAACAAGAACTGCTAAGAGGTTTTGAAAACCATAGCATGATTGTGCTTGAAAAGACTGTATTTTACTATTGCTGCCCTGCTTGTTCCATGAAATAACAAGTGGATAAGACAATGTAAGAAAATTTCATTCCGAGGAAAGGTGCAATTAATAGTATAAGCAAAAAAAATTAGGTCTTTTTTTCCAAATCCTCATTTGTCCAGCTTTACAATGAAACAGTTTTCCAGGACTTAAAGGGGGCATACAGGAAAGATGGGAAGGGACTATTTATCACATAGGGTAGGTGGTAGGATGTGGGATAACAGTTTTAAACTGAAAGGTGGTCGATTTAGATTAGGTATTAGGAATAAATTCTTTAATATGAGGGTGGTGAGACACTGGAAGAGATTGCCCAGATAAGTTGTGTATGTCCCCTCTCTGTAAGTGTTCAATGAGAGGTTGGATGGTGCTTTGAGTGACCTGACGTAGTGAAAGGTGTCTCTGCCCATGGCAGGTGATGGGAACTAGATGATCGTTAATGTCTTTTCCAACCCATACCATTCTATTATTCTATGATTTTCCTACATGGCATTTTAAAGCCACTTTAGGAAAGTCAGAGAATCCAAATCTTTGGTTATGACACATCTTCAAGCTGTCTTTGCTTTTGTTATGCATACCTCATCCATTCAAAGAAACTGGAAAATTATTATAATAATAATTAAAATTATTACATGTAATACAAAAGTGTTTGCTTCTATCTTGTTTGCTTTGCAAAAAAAAAAAAAAAAAAACCAAAAAATTTTAAAAATCTCATGTTACTTGAGTCTACACTATCATGTGATTTTTATTCCTGCAGCTCATGCTCTAAGATTCAATCAGCTTGTGGGATGCTCAGCATGTCATTGATTTATAAAGAAGGATTTTCAGGGAAAAGTTACTATTGTGAAATGACATAATGTTTTCTTCTGAGTAGGGGATGGCAAGTAAGAACTGTGGTAAAGATTAATCTTGCCTGTTCCATACTGGTTGCTTTAATAGGTTCTCTTTGGAAAGCCAAGAGGTATAAATCCAGGGGGAAACATGTGAGAACTTCTGATAAAATATAAGTCATGAAGCTTGTTAAATGGAATGATTTGCCACTGAAGTTTGGAGTAAGCAAAGTTTGCTCAGTTTTATACACTTTAGTATGGTGTATGGTCTGTGTAATTGGTTGGATTTCATCCTTTTCAATATTTGTGTTACAGCTGTATTTAGATTCATAACTGAGAGTACGACTTTAGTTTGCTATTTTGCAGTCTAGAAATCTGTAGCTCATTGTTGTTCCAAAAGTCCACAGGCTAAATAGACCAACAAGAAGCTAGAAACTGGAGATAGCTCTGAAGTGATTTGACCAAGATGACACAACAAGACTCTCACTAAAGACTGGATCCTTTTGTCCCAATGAAAATCAAGTACTTAAGAAAAAAACAGAAGTAAAACTCCACGTCAAAAGCATGGAAACTGGGAAAAGCAGGAAGGAGAAAGACATGTTAAGGGTCATATTACATATCCATATATACATCTACCTGATAAGCCTGCAAAGTAACATGAACTAATCTAACTTACAGTGTTATAAAAATGCCATAATTATTTGAAAGCATAATAAATTGCAGCATTTTGGTGCTGAGGCAGAGAAATTTCTAACAATTATATGTTGCTGGCAAGAATTGGTGGTGTTATCTGGATTTCTTGGTCAGGGATTTTATTTATTATTTCTTTTTGGTAAAGGTAGAAATTATTGGGGAGGAACTCTGGGAAAAAAATAAACAGGATACACCACAGTAAGGCTGGGCCATGTAGTTAAAGGCAGAACAGATCTTATTTCTCAAAAGATAAAGAAATTGAAATCTTCATTATAACAAATAAATATAAATAATATATATTTAAGTTGCTCCAGAAACTGCATATTTATACAAGACTTTTCAAAAGTTCAGTGAAGCACAAGAGAAGTATATTTAGCATGGCCAGAAAGACTTTAAAAGAAATTATGCTAAACTGCTCAGTAAAACCACAACTAAAACAGTATTTCCTGGTTTAGTTACAGTGTCTTGCTCAAGTCTAAATAAAACTTAGTGTGAGGATTCTTAGGTTAGTTATTAGTCAGGTAAATAGCTAAATTATGAACCAGAATAAAATTCAGTCGTGCTTTTAAATTCAGTGTTCCACACACTGGATACTCTAATTGGAGAAAGTGAAATCTTGAGAAGAAATATACTGGAAATCACCCATTTTGTGTGTTGTTGCATTTTTTTTTTTTTTTTTTTTTTTTAATCAAAAGTAAACCAAACATAGTTTTATTAGAGGCCTGAAATAAGGAAAAAATCTATGATATCATAGTAGAGTAGAAGAATAAAGTCAGGACCCTGAATTTTAGGAAACTTCCAGCTCTTCAAGGAGTTAGTCAATAGGAACCCTGGGAAATGGCCCTTGGGGAACAGAGCAGAACAGTGCTGGCAGAAATCAGGCAAGGAAAGCAAGAGGACCAGCATGGCTGAAGAGACCTGCTGGTCAAACTAAAGAGCAAGAAGGAAATGCACAGGCAGTAGAAGCAGGTTGATCTAGGTGACCTTTAAAGGTACCTTCCAACCTTAAAATATTCTGTTATTTTATGATTCTATGATACCATCCCTGTTCTCTGCTTTTTCCCCAATCCTTATTGTTCCTGGAAACATGATGATCTGTAAGTGTCAAAATGACACTTGAAATGACAATGAGAATTTGACAAAGAAATGTCTTCTACCCAGTAGTTAAATTGCTTTCAGTCAAATGGAACAAAAATTTAAGGATGAAACCTAGCATGAAAGACGTCACAGTGTTCCAGCCTTGTTGTGAAACAATGTACACTGCCAGATATTGAGACTGTGCTTTAGCTACAATTTTCCAGGGAAACACCACTTCTTTTCTGTAAAGTCTGCACACCAAGGGTGTCAATCTGGCTGTGCTTCTCCAACAACATCTTCCTTTTTTGAATAAAATGTACCTTGATTTCTTCTCTTCACATCAATCTCCTATCCTGTGAGAGAAGTTAGGTTTAATGCATGGTGTGTTTGTACGGAGGAACTGGTTGATATCCAAGAAAGTAATGATTAGCACTGGTCTGTACCATTCTCTCTGGTGTATGACATCTGACATCACTTGCCGATGTCCAGAGATGTAACTCAGGCTGTCTTTGATTAAGGTGTCTTCACGCAAGCTGCATGAACTCACACCAAGGCTTATAACCTGTATGAAAGTTACTTTCATTTAGCAGATAATGTCTGTGTTAGTTGCTCTCTGACAGGTCTTCCATATCTTTCTTTGATAATTCACTAGAGAAAGAGAATACTTTTCAGCTTTACCACCTCAAGTTAAAACCTCAAGTCTTTGTGAAGAAATGAGTTTGCTTAGGTGTTCTTGCCTGCTGTAACCTGTACCAGGCAATTATGACATGTTTTTTGTAAAACAATAGTCACTTCCAAAGACAATAGTTGTAGAGAAAATTTAATTTTCCAGTAGTATTATACGAATTCCTTGCGTTGGAGGAATCATCGTGATTTTGACGTCCAGCATTCCTTGTAATATTTTCAATATTTATTCATTTACACTAGGGTGGAAAAAATATTATCTCTGCCTGTCTTTGACAGTTGTCCTTTCTGACCTAACACAGACAGGGACCTAGCAGAATGTGAAAATAATGTCAGTAATTGCAAAAGACAGGAAAATAAAACAAGGTTCAATTTCATATGGAATATGTTCTTATCAGATTGCATCATCTATTTGTAGTTAAAATAAACTATACTGCATTGGAGGAAAATGTACAATAGTTCAACAAGATTACATAAAATGTCTTATGAAGATCTCAGTTGAATCCATGGTAGCTCTTATGGAAGCAAATCAGCATATTGTTAAAGTCACTACCAAATAATCAAATATTTCTATCAAAACAAATCTATATTAATCTATTTGAGCACTTGTAGTAAATTTAACAATTCAGTGCAGCTGTTTCTATCCAAATCAAACCATTGAAGTTGGAATACTTCAAATTCTTGCTGCTTTACACGACCTTAAATCAAGGTATAGTTGAAAAAGTTATTCAATAGATAATATTTTCCAGCTAAAATCCTTCAGTTACATACTGTTTTCATGAGCAAAAGTTTTTTCATGGAAGAACAACACTTTAGGTCTTTCTACCTCTCTACATTTCTTTCCAGTTAACATTTCTGAGGTTATCCTGTTCAGCTAGGAAGAACTTAACCGTGCAGTTTCTTTTCTTGCAATAATTTGTATGACTCTTCTTTCAAACATTTACATTCTTACACTGAAGCACAGTGAGTTTTAATTTTTTTATTAAGTATATTCAACAATTAAAAGGTCAATACATTTCTATATTTAGTAAATATTTATAACACATAATTAGATAGTGTGTGCAAAACTGAAGCACATCTAGCTTTTGAAAAATAGTTACCCTTTTATGTTTGTATACCTGTCAGTTCCTGTAAATGTCTTTTCACCTTTCTGAGCATCAGTTATAATACCTGAAGGTACATGCACAAAACAGAAATATTTAGCTGCCTTCAGCCCTAATAAGTGAAAGACAGAATTACATAAAAATGTAATCCGTCTGTTTCCAGAGGCAGTGGTCTGTATAAGGCTTTGGGATATATTCTTAGCAGAAAAGGGTTTAGCCTGTCAACCTGAGGATGGCAGTAAAGAAAATCCTTGTTTTTAAAGGGTCACCTGTTTATTCTTGTTTGCCAGAAGTATCTACATTTTCTGTGTTGTCTCTCAGAGAACATTAGTTTTACTGTGATGCAGCAAGAGCTAAAGAGAAAAAAAAAAAGTTTGGAGGGATTGTCTTAATCAGTTTGCATGTATAAATGATTTTTAAATAGAAAATGAGTGTTGAATTTCATTTGCCATCCTATTGCCCAGTCTTGAAAGGTGATCAGCAGGTGCAGAGGAGGGCAATGAATCTGGTCAAGGGACTGGAGAAGAGATCGTATGAGGATCATTTGAAGGAGCTGGGTCTGTTTAGTTTGAGGAAGAGGAGGCTGAGGGGAGACCTCATCACTCTCTACAACTCCCTGAAAGGACATTGTGGAGAGGCTGGTGCTGGGCTCTTCTCTCAGGTGATTAGGGACAGAACCAGAGGGAATGGCCTGAAGTTGAAACAAGGTAGGTTTAGACTGGACACTAGGAAAAAATTCTTCAGGGAAAGAGTGGTGAGCTATTGGAATGGGCTGCCCAGGGAGGGGGTTGAGTCTCCACCCTGTGTTAAGCATCGCTTAAATGTGGTGTTGGGGAATATGGTCTAGGGATGAACCTGTAGAGTAGGGCTGATGGTTGGACATGATGATCCCAAGGGGCTTTTCCAACCTAAATGATTCTGTGATTCTGTGATCCTAGGGCTCTTCACAGTCAGCCTTCATTTTTATGGTCATGAGTAATGCAGTGTCAGGTTTATCCCATCACTTATCACCCCATTTTCCTTGTCAGTTTATGAAAATTCTTGACTGCAGAACTCATGATCATTCACTCCTTATTTTGTGAAAACTGGGCTTAATTCCTGTCTGTTGTTATCCCATCTTCAAGTAGTTATTTATTCAAGGGAATGTCCTTTTCTTTATCTTGCAACAGCTTAGTGTTTCTTAAAGATTTTACTAAGCACTATGGAAATTTTATTTGACCAAACTCATCAAATTTACTCCTGTCGTATGCTTGTTTACCCCTTTAAGGAATTCAAGTACATCTGGAAGGCAGGAATATTCTTTGTGAAAGCAGTATTCTTTATTTTAAAACTCCTGGACAGCAATGTAAACCTTCCTCTGCATGTTGCCAGTAAACACTGAGAATAGTTTGTTGGTTTTTTTTTTCCCCCATCACCACTTTGAGCTTGTTTTAAGACTGTTTGGTTTTAAAGAGGCTTTTCCTTTGATGAAAATATTTCCCCTCCCTGCTCCCTTTTCTCTATGCCTTTGTTTGCCTGTTTTCTGATTTTCTATGTAGTGAAGAAAGCAATAGACTCGCTACAGTCTCCATTCTCTTTTGTACTCATAGCAGGAAATAACTCACTCGGAAGAGTAACAGGTCGTTATATTCACTTATCTGACTGGAAGTTTACTGTCTCACAGTAAAGTCATTAAAGAAAGAAAGCAGTTACCTAAATGAGTCCTGTATTTAATTTCTTCGTGGTCAGTCTCTCATTATGAGTGGATGTCAGGTTTTCCACAGCATCAAAGGAATACTGATCCTTTTAACGATGCAATAGTCTATAAAGCAGCTGTCACAGCAGTAAAGGCAACCATTTTAAAATCTGAGTTTGTGTATGCTGATGTGAGTCATTAGTCTTTCAGCCCATTTTGTAGGGTTTAGTAAGTATAACCTCAAGTTATCTTTAATTGGTAACACTGCAACTGTCCCTTATACCATCCTACTCCTCAAGAACCCGCACAGATGCTTCATTTAATTGCTGACCTTGCTTTGTGCTCTGTTTGGAGCTGTTCCTATCTTAGGAGTCTGGGGAGGGAGCTGGAGTTGCCAGCACCTCAGAAGTTTGAACTTGAAGTAATACTCTTCATTTTCTGGATTTGCCTTTTATTCCGTGGTAATGTCAGTCAGTAGTGCATAGTCAGTGCGAAGGTGTTACACCAAGCCAATCTTACTTTCTTTTCCTTCTCACAGACAAATAACATTGAATGAACATCTGCATACCCTTGAGGAGACCAGAAAGTTCTAAGAAAAGACCCACCAGTTCACAAACAGGAAAAGCTTATCAAAGTTAATTGTGGACAGGTGGTCTTTGATTGGACCACTCAGGTGTGGACACTTGTTATTAGAAGGATTATAAAAGGGCTGGCTGAAGGCTCTGAGTCTCTTTAGCCTCGAGAGAAGAAGGCTGAGGGGAGACCTTATTGCTCTCTACAACTACCTCAAGGGAAGTTGTAGCAAGGTGAGAGTTGTTCTGTTCTCCCTGGTGACAAGGGACAGAACAAGGGGAAATGGCCTGAAGTTGACCTAGGGGAGGTTCAGGCTGGATGTTAGGAAGCATTTCTTTCCAGAAAGGGTTGTCAGGCTTTGGAATGGCCTGTCCAGGGAGCTGGTGGAGTCACCATCCCTGGAAGACTTTAAGAGGTGGTTGGATGTTGTGCTTAGAGACATGGTTTACTGGCTTTTGATAGGGCTGGGAGTAAGGTTGGACTCGGTGATCTTGAAGGTCTCTTCCAGCTGAAACTATTCTATGATTCCATGATTTATATAATTTTATTAAGTACTAATTTGGTAAAAGAAAACAAATTACATAGAATGTATCCTCTCTACACATCATTGGGTTACTAGGGAGTTATGATGTATTCGGGGACATCTGTAAGTATGTAAAAAATGCCATAGGATTTCATGAAGAGAACATTATCATTAATGCATTCCTAATTTGGTCCCTGTTTGATTTTAATTGTAACTGTATAGTTATTGTAGCATAGTATATTAAATGAAAATCTGTTGGGTGCTTCAATTGTATCACAGTGGGAAAATACAATTTTTTTATGAAATAGATTTTATTTTATTCATTAAACATAGAAGCAGTTTACTTATTTTCTTCTGTTAGTGTATAATTTATTATATTTTCAATGAGACCTCAGGGGTGTTCTTTCATTAATGCACATTTTATTTGGAATCAATCCATGTAGTTTTAATCCAGGCTAGTTTATTTTTAAACAAGACCAGATAGAATGAGATATGTATTAGCAGAAACTTTTCAGGTGCCTTCAGAGGTCTTCTTTTTCTGAATACACTATCTAGGACTTCCATGTACAGAACAGGTTGAATGAAGTACGTGCTCTTTGGTGACCATATGTTTATGCTGGGGAAAAAAAAACATTTCTAGAAATCACTAACGAAGGAAAACTTTTAGCCAAAGAATGTACTTGTCACAAGTAGCTGTACTGTATTATCTTAGGTACTGTTACATCCAGTTTCATCAGACAAGCTACATCTGGCTCTGCAAATGTTGAGTTCATCTTACTTTCTCTGTAGCAAATACCTAAACCACTGCAGCAGTGACTCTGTCTTAATCCTCATGGTGGAAAGAAGAGGGAAAAGAACAAGAACACCCCAGCCCCTAAATCAGGGGAGACAAAACCCAATTACTCTAATACCTAGAAATTCATCAGACATGAGCAGAGTATGGGGGTGATAAAGGAGTTGGTGCCATCAGTGCCAGCTGACTTCCAGAATTTAAATCTTTTATATTATTAATTTTTTTTTCCTTGTAATGATTTCTCCTTGATTTAATTCTTAACCATTCTTTCTTCCAGGTCCTTTATATCAGCAACCCTCCATTTTCCCTGTTTTCTTCCTTTCTATGTTTTCACAGGCTTTTTATGACTCTTTTTGTCTAATTCCTTCTGTCCTACCAATACCTCACCTCAGGAAATAAATGTGTGCACAGCTGCCAAAACAAAACAAAAAAGAAATCACACGCTCCCATGAGTCTGTCAGTCTTTGACATTACTTATTCATGTGAGAGTAAAAACCAGGTGGTCATATTTTTCTTCCTGTGGAAATGGTGTTGTGCTGTTGACAACCAGAAATTTGAGGAAAGAAAACCTTCCTTGTACAGATCTTCACAGAAACTCAGTTCTACATTTTTTTTTCCCCAGTTAAGAGCAAGTAATCTGTAATCATTCTGTAAAGCACATTCTTATTGAGATTATATTCTTCTTGGCAAGCATGTCTATTTTTTATGTGGTGGCATAGACTGAAGTAGAGAAGCAGTACTTGCCTACAAGATTTAACTGTTTCCGTATAGTTTTGTGGCCTCCCAGTACCTCCACTGTAGTGGTGGAATGGCTACGGAAGGTAGGCAAAGACACCAATACACTTTTTCTTCAGGAAGTGCAACAGTCATGGATAAAATCAAGTAGGTTGCTACTGGTTGTTTAAGTTTCACTGGTGGAAGTATTGGAGAATCTAAAAGGGAGAGAAAAGACACCTGGATGCCTGTAACACAGTCCTCCAGCTTTTAATATGTTCTGCTGGATTGGACCAGCCTGGATTTGAGTACAATTCAGTGACAAGAGCTATGGGCTGGACTGGGTGGTACAGTGAAACAGTCTGTCTCAGAGAATAGTCTTGAGGTCCCAGGTAAGTTCTATTAAAAAAACAGTGATAGGAATCAATGATGCAGGCGTAGTGAATTAGCAGTCAATTAGCAGCCTACACAGGATAGACAGTGGCTATTCAAACTGTTAACTGGACTGGGCAATATTAAACCATGTGGTTAGGTTCCAAGTTATTAAAATAAAATATTTTGGTGACCGTGCTTGCTGAACTCCCTAGATAGCACAGGCTGATAGAATGTCTAACCATTTTAGTTATTTATGGGATTATGGTATTTATGGGATCTTTTCTTTGCCAGAGGGAGTCTGTGATGTCCATCAACATTGCCATTTTTCAAAACTTTTGAGGTCACCGTTTTAAACCCTATGAGGAAAAAGAGTTGAAAGGCAAGTTCTCTGGCACGAACTTCATGTTGAACGGATCCTGATTTTTCAGTGTCCCATAGAGAAACTAGTAGTTTGAACTCTGATTAATATTTTATCACAAAAGGTTTACTTCTTGTGGCCATTAAAGCTGTATAATGCTGATAATCTGAGTGTTTTGTAGTGTAAAAGGAAGCATGTAGTTTCTGTAGATATTTTTATTGATCTAAGTTCTCTGTCTTGAGGGATTCAGTTATTTCAGTGATTTTCAGTCATTTTTTGTTTTGTTAGAAAATATGATATGTTGCTATTGTCCTCCTCCTATTTACCTGTATGTAATGATGAAGGATTGAGAGCTATTATATCTCACTTGTATGAGATAGCAGTTTGTTTTGAAGACAGTAGTCCTGGACTTTTTTTAGTATTTATTATTACTTATTAATAAATATTAGATGCAATATGAGATAAAACTTATAGAAAATGTTAATTGTGAAAACTAACCCAAAACTAACCTTGAAATGGGAAGTGCAAAGCATCCCTTAGGAACAGGTAATAGTTTATTTGCTGTTCTATTAAAAGGGTTACTTAAGACTTACTGTGAGACCCGCAAGTAACATTTCTGTTCCTTAGTTGTTCTTGTTCCAAAAAGCAGAGATGGCAGTATTGAATGTTTTCAGGTATGTATTAAAAAAGAGGTAACAGTTGCTGGAGTGAAGAGAGAAATAACAAAGGAGGTAGATCTAAGAAGTAAATGCTCTTATGGGTGGGGGTGGGAGGGGAAGGAAGAGAGCTGTCTGTATGGTATAACAGAGAAAGTATTCTGAGATGGATCTTCAGTTGATTTAAATCAGTAACGTTCTGTTGGGCTTATGGGTCATTTGTCCTTGTTGAGGTCAACAATGAGATATAGTTTGTCCTGACTACATTATTGTGTTTCAAATACTACTTCACTATAAGAATTAGTATCTCTAGGAAACTACAAAATTTAGAAACAGACAAATGAAAAAAAAATTGGGTAAAAAATATATATATTCTTAGTTAAAATTGACAGTAGCATCTTGATTCTTGTGACTCTTTTTTGTAGGATCTTTACTGTCAGAGAGCTGAATCTTAGTATTCTAAATAATCCCTTAGCTGAACTTCACTATATTAAGTTCACTATACTAATACGTGCTACCAAGTACAGGTTTGTAGATGAAAATAATTAAAAGTGATTGCTGCAAGCTGAGAGCCAGCTGCACAGCATGATCTCTCAAGGGCTAGACATGTGTGCACGTTCTTTATATATATAAACACTTAGGCATTTATTTTATCTCTCTCTAAAATATTTATATTTGTGCATCTATATATAGAAATGATTTGTTATTTAACAAAACAGAATTCTAAAAAAGTCCAATGGTAATCAATCATACAAGACATAGCATAGTGGTGATACCCCTTACTTTTTATTTGAGTCCAGTTCTTTAATCTCATTTGAAAGCCTTTAAGGTAAGATCATGATATTTGTTAGCAAGTATCTCAGCTTTTTTTAAACTTGTGCTGCGTATATAACTCATCAGAACTCCAGGAAATAAACTAATTTAACTTAAAGCTATCATGAAGCTTCTGATAGAAAGCAGTCTTGACCATGATGACTCACTACAACAAATAAATAGTAGGTCTAGAAAACTGAAAATAGACACACAAAATACTGATTCTTTGATATCTTAACCTTAAAGGTGAATAATGCACAACATTCTTGGAACTTCTGGGAATGTTCTTTTTACAAGGCTTTCAAGATTCCCAAAGCTTTCATATTCTCAATTTAGGGCTTCTAACCTTTAATTATGTGTCTGAACAACAGCTTGACTACAGCTTACTCCACCGAGTTGAGCACTTTAATGCTGTATCTCATGGTGTTCAGCAGTGTGTAATTTTAGACCGCCCCTGTATATGTGCCTAAATGTGATTGATAGCAACTCATCTTTACAGTTCATGTTCTGAAGGCACTGTTTTTGCTTTCTGCAAGTCCTAACTCTTTTTGATGATGATGCTCTGCAGGTCTGAGGACAGTCCAAGGGCTACAGCAAAAGTTTATCCAAGTACACGGAGATATTCGGTGAGTTCTGTGAAACATAACTCTGGAGAGTAAATCTAATTCTGTTCTGCGTTAACATGTGCAAACTGTATGAAGTGTTTCCCGAGAAGTGGTAGACACCAGGAATTTCTCTGTCTGATTTGAGAGATTTTTTTGAGCATAAATTATGGCATAATATATGATATCTGTCCCCTTGTTTATCTGTATATGAATCTGCAAGTATTATTCTTCTGTACAAGAGGGAACTTAGGAGAGTGATGATTTGCCTTCATCCTCCACAAAATATTTTAAAGTATTTGAATAGGAATCTGTTTCAGAAGTAGAAGAAAGTAATCAAGTTTTGATGGAAATAAGCAGAAAAGAGACTAGAAGACTTATTTGACTTTCAGTATTGTATGTATATATTAGCTGAAATTGGTTAAAATTAAGACGAGTCATAGTTCAGTGGGAAGTTTGAATTCATTAGCAATGTTTTGGGAACTGGTAGGAAAAAAAAAAAACCAAAAATGAAACATTCTATTCTGAGAGTCACTCTAAAAGAGGCAAGGAGGTTAACTACAGCTTAGGCTTTGGTATAATTGAGTGTTTCCTAATAAATCTTTTAATTTACTTAACCAGTAACAATTTGATTTTAATATCTTTCTATTTTGTTATTTAGAGGAACATTTGTTTGGACTCTTTGGCACTTTAGTGAATCAAACAAACATTATTTGAGATGGGCATTTAAACTAAAGAGAGGTGAAACAATTTTTCCGTAAGAATTGATTAACACAAACCTTCATTCATTGCTCAAAGCAAAGCTGAATTTAGTGATGTTGGGGGTTAACCCAAACAGCAGTGCTGGGTGGGGTGGAGGATGGTGAAAGAGGCTTACAGTCAGTCCATATCTGCACTGCTACTCCTTTCTCTCACATTTTTACCATGCTGTCACCTGGAGAACTTCCTCACACTCCTACTTGTCTGACCTTGTTTCTTACAGGATTGTTTCTCACACTTTCTTCTTTCCTCATCTTCCTGCCTGTCATTTTTGCTGTTTCTTAAATATATCCCAGAGGAACCACACACAAGGCTGACATCCTCAGCTTTGTCCCATGCTGGGTCCCTTGTGAAGGAGGTTATTAACAGAAATATGGGACAATTTGAAGCAAGGCTTCTATTTAAAATACTGTAGTTGGAAGCAGTTAATTAATAGATCATTACCAAGATTTTAAGCATAAATTGAAAAAAAAAAAAATAACAGGATGAAGAAGAGGAAGCAGGATGCTACACTGAGAAATGATTTCTGCCTAAACTGAAGTTGTTAAACTCTGAATCCTACCTTTTCAAGGTCCTTCATTGTAATCCATTATCTTTCATTCCCCTTTGGTACCACAAAGATGTCAGTTTGATGATATATTACACATAACAATGTCATTACATTGGCATAACATGACACTTGGGACTCATTTGAACTTTTAAAAACTTCTAATCCCTAAAATAAATTACAAACTGAAGACATTCCAGACACAGAAAATAAGACACTGATTAGAAAGAATAGGGTTCTCCATACGTTTTGGAGAATTGCACTTTTCTGAGCCTTTATAATTTTCCTTTTTTCTTTTGCCCCCTGAGGCATGTCATACACTTAGTGGGAAGTATAGTTCACAGATGTCCTTAGGCTTCTTTTCCATAGGCTTGCTGAAGTACCAAGTCTCACTGTAGATGACATATCATCCACAGATGTTATTTCTCAGAACTTCTACAGATGTTATTTCTCAGAACAAACCCAAAAACTTTGCTATAATTTCGACTAGAAAAAATTGTAATCAGCATTATTCTTATTTTAATATTTTTCTTACCTTAAAACCTTTTTTGTGGTCACTCTCTCTCTTACTCATCTGTTGAACAGTTTTGATTCATTCCTTACAAGACTCAAAGTCTGATTTCAGGCAGCTTTAAACCTTGGCCAACACGTTTAATAGTAATATTAAAAATATGATGTGGTGTTGCTTCTTCAACAATGAGATCATCATTATATAGATGAGACTTTGAATGACATATTCAGGGACAGCTACATAGCTTTTGTTTGCAGTTGTAGAAATCTCAACTGCTCTTTCACTACTCCTTATGCCATTTTATCTGCATTGATGTTTCCTAATGGCTGGTTTTGAGTATTCAGAGAGATGCACGTCAGGCAGAAAATATTAGACTAAGGGATTTGGGATGAATTGAGGCCAGATGCATCTGGCCGCATTGTTTCTAGCCTGATCAGCATTTGAATTTGCAAACACAACCTTTGAAATGTTGAAGAGTATAACCATGTGCCCTCTGGTCATTCGTCACACTGGGACTAACTATCTGCAGCAATGCAAGATACTTATCTTGAACCTTCTATGCATGTTTTACTGCTGAAACATTCTTTTAATGCGAAATACAGTTTCCTTTGCCCAGGAAGAACAGGCCAGGAAGGCTAGTCTCTCTGTACAGTCTGTGAATCAGCTTCAGGAAGAAGAAGGTTAAGCTCCTTCTCTGAATTGCTTTCTGGAGAAGCATTTTCAACAAGGATATTTTGTCTTTGGAGAGGTGCCTGGATGCTATCTGAGATTTAAAAGGCAGAGGGTGTTATTTCATTATTCCCATATTTTTAGAAGCTGCACAACACCTTTGGAGCCCGCTGGTTGCATGCAGTAGTCTGTTTTGGGACAACAATTGGATGTATTTATGTAGCTTCTGCCACATTATTCTCTTGACAAAGGAGCTGGTCAGCATGTGTCAGAATGGTGGCCAGCTGCATGTTAACAGGCATTTTGGATATTAGGGGACTGAAAACCAAATGTGAAGCTGGAAGTGCAATTTTAGAGATTTTTTTTTATTTTAGATCTTCTGCAGCTGGAATTCTGATGCAGACAGTCTTTATCTTACTTGCTACTTATTAGCAAAGCATCCTGTGCATGTGTCTTCTACTGGAACATGAATGTAACTTAACAGCTTTGTCAGAAAATGTATGTTATCTCTGCACATTATAATGTGACTGTACCACATACTAGCTGGTTTTGTTGTTGTTTTTTAAAAAATTCTTAATATTAGAATTACTACTCTGTAATGTATTGTAAATTTCAGCAGATTTCAGGAAGATTAAGATTTTTAGTCTCTTTATGAATAGATATAAAATGTGTATTCATTTTGCAGCTAGTATTTTAGAGCTTTTTACATACTTGCGTGATGATTCAGCTCAGTTTTACCATTTTGCTGAATTAGCATAGTCAGTGAGGAAATGACACTTGTTTCAATCAAAACCTATAGTCTTTCAGATTTCCAGAGCTGCTTGCAGTAACCATAATATATGTGCAAAAAAAAAAAGTGAGTATGAGTGGTCTGATCGATGCTTCCACCTTTGAAATTTGTTACTTAGTGTTAGCATAGCTGCAACCTTCCTTCCATATAGTCTGTTTGTTTTGCAGAAATATTTCAATGGAGGAACCATACTCTGTGGAGTCTCTTCTAATGTTTGTACCTGGATGTGACTGCTTCTCAGTTAGCAGTCCATATGCTTTGGCAATGCAGGGAGTATGTACTGCCATTATTTTACGTTCCTTGGAAAGGGCATCTGCAAAAGTTTGGCTAAAGATGTGTGTTTTCACTTAAGGAGGGATGATCATAGAAGCACATCAATGCTTTAGTATGAAGTTTGTGCTGATACATTGCCCATCTCACAGTTTAAGGGACATATTTTCTATGTGAACAGATAGATGCTCCAGATAGCCTGAAGTGAAAGGAAGCCTTTTCAGAGAAGCAGCTGAATTATATCAAACATTTCTTCCATTCTATGTTATTTGAAACTGAAATGAAAGGCATTATGCAAATAATATTCTGGTAGGATTAAATATATTAAAAAGTAGACAGAGAGAAAAAAAAAATGTCTTCAGATACTTGCATAAATCCATAGAACCCTGTGAATTCTTTTTAAATATAAAGACGGTACATACAAACAGATAGGAAGGATATATATAAGGCAGAAAAGGCTGTGAAAGATTCCAGAGGAAGCTGTTCCAGATGAATGTCAGGTCATATGGGTTTTACTGAACTGGAAGGTTACTTCCTAGAGTTGAGACATTAAGAAATCCTTTAACAGAATTTTTCAGGGGTCTAAATGAAAGCTTCTTTTATAACCAGTGTCTTCTTAAGGGCAAAAAGTAAACAGATTTTATATATATAAACCAAATAATTTCCCTTTATGTAATTGAAATCTTAACTGACTAATCAAAGAATATTCATGGCTTCAAATTTGCTACAGAGAAATAAAGAAAAAGCAAGAAAGCAAAAAAAACCAAAACCTGTAGTGTAAAAAAAAAAATCTGTAATACAGGAAAATTATTAAATGTGTATTTTAGTATCTACCCCTTTCTTTACTGTTGTATTCACCCTTCCAGTGCCCTTCGTGGTCTTACAGTTGACAGCTTCAATTGGCCATGCAAGTTGTTGTGATCCTGAGTCAACTGCTGAGAGCAATATGATGCTAATGATAATTGCTGCCTCCTCACTGTAGGATCTGCTTAGGGTGATTTTTATGTGTTTGATGCCACATGTTGCAAACCTTGCTCTTTCTTAGTATGTCTGTAAATCCAAGTTAAAACTGAATTTACTGTGTTCAGTTTTGGGCCTCTCACTACAAGAAGGACTTTGAGGTGTTGGGGCACGTCCGAAGAAGAGCAAGGCACTTGGTGAGGGGTCTAGAGAATGAACTAAGGGAACTGGGGTTGTTTATCCTGGAGAAAAGGAGGCTTGGGGGAAACTTTATCACTCTCTACAACTGAGAGGAGGTTGTAGTGAGGTGTGTCATTCTTTTCTCCCAAGTAACAAGTGATAGGAAGAGGAAATGACCTCAAGTTGCACCAGGGAAGGTTTAGGTTGGATATTAGGAAAAAATTCTTCACTGAAAGGATTGTAAAGCACTAGAACATGCTACCCAGGCAAGTAGATGCATCACCATCCCTGGAAGTATTTAAAAGAAATATAGATGTGATGCTGAGGGACATCGTTTAGTACTTGGCAGTTCTGGGTTAATGGTTGGACTTGATCTTAAAGGTCTCTTCCAATCAAAACTGTTTGATATGGAAGTGTGATGCATATACTGGATACTTGTTCTTGTTACTCTTAGCTGGTTTTGCCCAGCTCTATGTATGTATTCCTTTAACTGACCATAGTCAAGCTGTTTATGGATCTGGCCTCTCTAGAGCCACCCTGTGTCACTTCTGTTATCAACCCATGCCTGAGCTGCTCTGCATTGCATCCCAAGCCCCTGCTTTTATAGCCTCTGCTATCATATGAGGCCCGTATTTCTCTACATTGCACTTTTATGTTAGAGCCATGAGTATTTCGTTCTACATAGAATTACTACTTGTTACAACTGTACATACAGGATTACGGTTTTATAATATAAAGATATGGAAAAATAAAACAAAGTAGGCGAAGGCACATAGTCACTGGAAAAAAAAATGTTATCACAGCTAAAAAAAGCTAAAAGAACGTTCCAGACAGGTCAAGAAAATGTCAAAGTAATTCTGACACAAGGTAGTTCTCAGGCCTGCAACATCATTGTAAAGCCCATGGACTATTCGTAGCATACTGTGTTTAGTGGGCTATACTGTATTCTCTGTAGGGAGGCTAGAAGGGAGAATGTTGTTTCTGAACTCCATGAAAGGATTCACAGGTTGCCCTTTTTAGATCCTGAAGAGATCAAATCTTTTACACAGTGTTAGACTCTGGTTTGTTGAAGTGTAGTCATTCCCTGAATTTGTTTTACTGGAATGAAATAAACTCAGTACCAAGCAGGCTTTGTTTTCTTAGCAGTGACATTCCATACCCACTGAAGTCCTTGAACTGGTTTAAGTCTCTGAACTGAGGTTTGCGGTGAATAAAGTGAAACAACTTAAAATATATATGTATGCTTATATATACTTAAACAGCAAATATTTCCGGTAATCTTCTTGTCACCTTACAGTAGACAGATGATTTACATGTTTTCCTCAAAAAAAAAAAAAAGTAGGAATACATAGTTAAATGCTTGAGCAGCCTTACTGACTGGGGGAAATAAATCTGGGTTTGCAAAATTTCCCTGAGTGCAGCAGGAAAACACACAGGTCTCGAGATTTAAAATCAAGGCATATAAACCAGCATATTTTTTTACTTAGAGCTACTACTTTCTTCTGAAGCTAATAATTTTAAAACATTAAATGTTCATATGACTAAATGCTTCTCTCTACCCCTGTTTTTCCATGACTATATCTTTTTAAAATGAAGTTTGAAAATTAATGTTTAAAAATATTTGTAAATGGCATTTAATTTTACACATTGTACTGAATAATTTAGTAGTGTTAAGTCCCCCCCTAAGTAATTTCAAAGCAGAAACAGCAGAACTCTTAAGTGGTTTTCTTTGAAGAACTAGAGGGTCCATAATCTCTCCTCCAGATTCTCCTTGGAGCCTGACTTTTTAAACCAAAACCAAGGTGGATGATGATACTATTAAGTACTGAGCAATGTTTGAATTTGAAAAATCTTAGAAAACACATTCAGTTTGCTGTTGTATACAAGCAACCACCTGCAGACAATAAAAATAATAATCATGGTAAATATTTAAAAAAAAAAACATATGCTGAAGAAGATATGACTTTGAGAAGGCATTGGATAGATGCCTAACATAACTAATTCTGTTTACCGGATCTACCAAGTGAGCTGGAGGCAAACATGTATTAAAAACAGAGACTTTGGATGGTATAACCTTATCTAGTGTTTAAACTAATATCAGAACTTTATGTCTGAAGGCCTAGATTTCTCCTTAATTCTGCTTTTATGACTGAGTTCAAGTCACAGTCTTTACTCTGCAATGCAGAGTATTCAGAATTTAATTTTGCAGTGAATGCTGACAGCCAGTTTATTAGTTTTTTCCTAATTTTGTTAGCACTCCCTAGATATTCGCATTATATACATTCTTTCTTTCCCCTCCCTTTCTTTGCCTCTTAAAATTAAGGCCCCTACTGTCTTGCTTTGGAGGATAAAAGATCAACGGATTTTATTATTTTTTTTTTCTGTACACGAAAGCCAATAGGTTTCAGACAGTTAGACCACATTTTATTACACAGTTACCCTGAAAGTCTTAAGCACCCACTGGGGACCTAAAAGCACTCAATGAAAGAAATGTGTTGTAATGTGCTGTGGCAGCAAAAAGGAATAGAAGATGCTTTAGAATCTGTAAAGTTAAATTGATCTTCACAGTGACAAGTGACAGTAATGGGTAAGGTCACTGAAAATTTTACCTTATTTAGAGGTGTTCTGCAGAAGGTATAAGTATGAAATTTAGCACTATGTCTTTAGCTAAAAGGGTAACTAATCATTCAAGGTAACTAATCATCCTCTCTTCCTGTGAAAACTATTGACATAAGACTAAATTTTATGTCGGGTAATGGAGACTCCAGTATATCCATGTGACAGAGGCTAGTCTTTTCACCTTTCCGTGTGTGTACTTCTCACTCAATATCCAGTAAAAGTTGTAAATTCTTCTGAGAATAACTTGGTTTTGAGTTATGCCAAAAGCATGCTAAAAATTACCTGGGTAAGAATCTGTGAACATGAGTCGAAATCAATATTCATTTGAAGTAGGGGTGAAGGGCTTTGTGGACTAGGCACTAGATTTCACTAAAACTCTCCAGGGAAACTTGAAAAGTGCAATTATTCTATAAATATATTTCTTACAAGGAAATCAGTACCCTAACTTAAAATTTAAACTGTAGAAAGCCCCAGGTAACACTTTTCAGGAACCAATTTTTGACTCCTATTTCAGCTCTAACTGATCTCCTGGACACTAGATCACCTTACAAGACATGAACCAAAGCATGGAGAGAAATGTTAAAACTGTGTTGTTGCTTATTTAATGGCTGAAAGGATTGCAAGCAAGGAAATCAAATTCAGAAAGTCTGTGCTGCAAAAATGTGCATGAAAAGTTCTTTTAATTTAAGAAAAAAAAAATACATTTGAAAGATCAGCAGCATTCTTGGTTTTAACTTAATTCTTCATTATGGGCCATGCTTAACAAAGCTAAGCTTTATGCATATGTTGAAGTCATTATTCAGCAAGGCGCTCAGACCCTGCCAAATGGAGGCTGTTGGTACCCTGTAGTAAATTCTGTGTCCCCAGACCTGGAAGCTATTGAAATTCTCAGTGCTTAATGATTTCTGTAGTGTATTTTCAGCATGCTCAGAGAAAGTCATGTTGTTAAAGCAAAATTGCACTTCCCTACGTCTTTGTTTACAAGCAGTGCATGCAAAACCTTATGTCTGGAAACTGTGCAACTCATAGCTGCTCATTAGCAGTTAATTGCTTCATTTGTTATTGTATTTTGGGGCAGAGCTAAAATAAGTGAACAGGCACGTTTTGTATTTAGGCCCTTCGTCATTCTGTATAAACATATATTCTACTCTAAGAAACTGCATCTAAATTTTACACACTTGAGGAGTTTATCTTACCTGTATGTCGAAATGTCATATGCTGCACAATTTCATTATTGTGCAAGCTGCTTGTGAAACTAAATGAACATGTTAATGAATATTTTATGCTTTGTGTTATGATTTCAAATCTGTATTTTATAGTAGGCCACTGAACCTTCATTTTAGTGGAGTGGTAGAGCGTATGTTGTCATATAAACTGCAGAAGGAATGCTTACAAAAACCCCTCTTATTCTTTAACATGCACAACAACTTTCTTCTGCCCTATTCATGGCTCTGTAAATTCTGTCATTTACCACAGTGGTTTCTCCTAGGAAAGCTAATTTTTCGTCTGATATAAATGGAACAATTTCTTTCCTAACATGAATATGAATTCTACTTAAAAGTATCATAAATTAAGGGTAATGTTTTAATCATATGGAAGTTTCTTACTATTTAATGGAGCAGATCTAGTTTTGATTTTTAAAAAACATTTTTCTCATCACTAACAAATAACTTCCATGTTTCAATTTTTAACGCATAAGCAAACCATGAATAAGTTTAAAAATAATTGAAAGTTTCAGAACTGCACTCAAAGGTTAAAAAATATGGTTTTTATGTTACTGATGATTTTAGAAATGCGATAATCTAAACACTGCTTAGAATAATTGCAGTAACCTCCAGAGCTGCTTGAAATTATGCAGAGAATTAATGTGTTTGTCATGGACATATATGCCACACATAAAATACTAAATATTGGTACTTAGTGCTGTGATTTCTGCGCGCACATGCAACATCTAGACTGTTTATGAAAATTTTTGTTTCCTTTTTTTCTTTATTAAATACTGTGATTATTGATCTGTTTGGTACTTTCTAAGTAGATTGACGTATAGTAGAAAAGCAAAGTGGTCTTATTTATGAGTTGACATAATTCTATTAGGCACCAAGGATTTGCAAGTGAAATCTAATAGAGGATTTTGACAGTGTTTTAGATTATATAGAATTTGAGAAATAAGGTAAAAAACCTTTGCTCATAAAATGGCAGAGGTGCTAGGACCTATTTTGACTTTCCAAGGAAAGCCAATGCTGAACTGATATAGAAATCAAGAAAACATTTAATGTATTAGAATTGGTGTTATGACACATTGGCTGAAGGAAACGGTGTTTCACTTCAGCACAGGGGTGATTAAATTTGTGTATAATGCTTCCTAGACAGATGTTTTACAGATTCAGTAAATTAACACTGAGCTGCTATTTTGTGTATGACAAATAATATGAAGATAATTGGAATAATTTGATGTTGATGCACCTGTGTGTAGGAAGTGGCCTAAATATGTGAAGTGATCTAAGGCAAGGTCACTTTTCACTGTTGAAGTAGTGGAAAAGAGAAAGTCTGAAGAAAATTAACCAATGTATTCTTTAAAGTATATTGTTAAATTGTGTACTAGAACTATTGCTTAGCTGTATCAAGAATCCTTAATAAATTATATTTGGAGAGGTAAGATGGAAAAAATAGTTGAGATGATTAGCAGAAGGACTGCACTTAAGCTTTAACCATCTTTTTTCAGTTGCTTCCCAAACCTGCACTTCATTTATATGCTGATTCTTTCTCGTTCTATATCTTTCTTGTCTCCCTGTGGTGCACCCTCTGATATATCTCAACTTTGTCCGTCAGAAGGTTCGTATAAGGTTCTTTCTTCTGATTAACTTCTGTTCTCACTCATCAAAGACAAATCCTTGCCAGTCGTTGGTAGAAATGATCAGTAAAGAGAATTTCTGCCACGTGGGAAATGTTGAGATTTTGATGCACTCTCTTGACCTCTGCTCAAAAGTGAAAACACAGAATCCTCTTTGTTGGTTTTGTTTCTTTTTGTTTTGAGGGGAAATTGATCCAAAATTACCTTATTATACATCAAAATATTTGCTTGAGTAGCATTAACATTAAACTGTATGTTTGCAAGAGATACTTCTGGTGACTGTTGAAGGCACGGGGTCATTGTCTCTTTTATCACATTCTCCTTTGTAGTTCCTGCTTTCTTTTGCCTCAGCTAAATGGATAGATTATAGTGAACATATGCCAATTGTTCAGGTCACCCTGATTTTCTAGGGGAACTATTCTGCAGAAATCCCCCTCCAGAAACCTCTTTCAAATAATGATTTTTGGATGAAACCACTTTTTCTTTGAGGCGAATATTTCATGAATTCAGTGTAGTTACAGTATTCAGAAATTCCTGTGAGGATTAAAAAAGGAAATAGATTCTCAAGTCTGGTTATGGTCCCTTGGCTCCACTGAGATTCTGTAAATGACTATATCCAATCATAAATAACCAGAGGAACATTTTCCTGCAGGCACATCTGCGCCACTGATGAGCTGTTAGTTTTTCCCCTCAGGCTTCTGTGCTGGTAGGAGGCATGTTGAGAGTGGTGTAGCTGACCTTCATCACTCAGATAAAGCCTGTACTGGCATTGGCCTCATTAAGGACCCAGTGTCATTAGCATTAGAGTGGCCATGGAGCAGATTGTCAGATGAGGAATATCTACTCTCTAAAGCCCATCATCATTTGCACTGAGTGGAAACTGTGTAGTTTGATTGTAGCTTAATCCTGGATCCTTACATATGCAAGAGTTTCTGGTCCAGTCTGTAAAGTGTCATTAATTTAATACTTACTTGATCTGAATACTCTCAGTAAGGAAATCTGCTGCTTCACTATTACTCCATGAATACTTGAACATAACGAGTCACAGAACCACCAAAGGCTGCTACTTAATGTGGCGTATCTATAGTAGGATTCTTTGAGGTTGTGTAGCCTAGAGAAGAGACGGCTTTGGTAAGACCTCAAAGCAGCCTTCAAGTACTTACAAGGGGCATACAGAAAAGGTGGGGGCTCTTTATCAGGGACTGTAGTGATAGGATGAGGAATAATGGTTTCAGACTGAGAGAGGGTAGATTTAGATCAGATATTAGGAAAAAAAATTTTACTGTGAAAGTGGTGAGACACTGGAACAGGTTGCCCAGAGAAGTTGTGGATGCCCCATCCCTGGAAGTGTTGAAGGCCAGGTTGGATGGTGCTTTGAGCAACCTGGTCTAGTGGAAGATGTCCCTGCCCATGGCAGGGGGTTGGAAATAGGTGATCTTTAAGATCCCTTCCAACCCAAATGATTATGTGATTCTATGTTTCTGTGATTCTTTCTGGATATCAAAAAGAAAGGTCTGACAAGAAATGGCGTAATAAAACAGCTGTTTTAATAAGACAGAGTAAAAAGAGGAATATAAACAGTGGGTAAATCCTATATCCTTCTATGTGCATGGACCCCTGCTTTTGTGTATCATTGGATGGACCCCAGGTGGGTTTTTGCAGGGCATGCTGTGCAGATCTTGTCTGTGGTTTAACATCCTCCTTTTTGTCCATTGGAACAATTATAGAGATCACTAACTCATTGACATAAACTGGTTTTCCATTCAGGATCTACAGAGATACTACTACAGGGCTAGTACTGTCAAGAACAAACTAGAAGCACAAGCAGGAAGCTAGTAATTCAATCCAAGCTGGTGCAATTACTGCTTCTGAAAGACTAGGATTCATATCAAGAGGCTGCAGTGTACAATAAAATACTATTTCACAGATTACTGAAGATTGTATGCATGAGGAGAAAAGCAGTTTTGAATTCCCTATGGCCTAATAACTAACAGGTCATTAAAGTACGGTGTGATTTTTACTACTCTTAGGGACAATGACAAAACTCCCATTGATTTATAGAAGTGAAGTCAAATTTTTGTAGAAAAGGCTAAATAGCATCTCCAACCATACATATTCGTTAATCTTTAATTTAATTATTATACTTAAGTGTTCCTGGCATTTCTTGGCAAAATCTGATTACAGTATTCTTTGCTAATACCTGCTCCATTAGCAAACAGACAAATATCTGTCAGAAAGGTAATGGACACTTAATTTTAAGCTGTGGTGGTGGTTTTAATATTTATTGTATATGCAACAGCAAATTATTTCACATTAGCTAGGAACAGCTTGCATTTGTAGTAGGTGATGAGGCTCAGGTTTTCATGACTGCAGCGTATGCTGCATGTTGGGGAACTTGTCCAATGACCTTCCATTCCTTGGCGTTCCGTGGCAGTGTTTAATCTGCGAAGTGGGAGTAATATAGCATTCACATGACAGAAACTACTTAAAAGGGTATGTTAACAATAGGCAGTTGTGTTTGTTGACCTAGACAGTATCATACTTCTAAGTTAAGACTGCTTTGAGCAATTCCAATGATACCAGTGTAAATCCAGAGTACTTGGAATGTTAATACTCAAAAACCTTATTTTCTGAGACAAAATCCTTAACATTTTTTCTATAACTTATTAGATCCTCACATTTGTGTTGTATGCTGTTTTGCTCTACAGCTGAAGAACTAACATAAACTTGTGGGATCTTTCCACCTTGCATATATATATATAATGACTGTTGCTTGTTACAGAATTTCTGAATGGAAAAGCAAACAATCATGAAGGGTCCTGAGTCATTGCAGTTACATTGCAATTTACCCCATACCTATGCAGCAGCAGTTGACTAATCGCCATCTGAAAACTGTCTCTGCTAAATGTTACACACCATTTTGCACTGGGCTAGCGCTTGTGAGTCATACTCGGGCAGCTGTGAATAACAATTTGTGTTGTAATTCCAAAGGGAACTCTATAGAATACTTTAAAATTATTATTTTTTAAGGATACATAGTTTCACTTTCACATTGCAGCTGTTAGTGCAATATCAACATGGAGTTTTCTTCCTAGAAAAAGAGCCAAAATTGTCAACCACAAAAAAAATAAATTATTCCTTCAGTTCTATAGAATTAAGTGGACCAGATAGATATCTTGATTAACACAAGGGAAGTATGGAACCTAAGAAGCAGATATTCAGTTGGTTACTTACCAGTAACAGAATGCTGACAATGACCAAGAAGGTGTTTTATGGACCGTAAGACAGTGCTGCCTGCAAAACCTGTATCAGTAGTTCCATACAGCTTGGGGAGGTCCACTATAAAATATTACAAATTTTTCCACAAAAAGAGAATTACCAGAATAAGAATCAGAATTTGAGGAACCTCATTATTGAAGTCCTATTCTCGAGAATTTCCATTTCAATTCAAAAGTTAATTGTATTTCACAGTAAAAATGGAAAAATACAGGAAACCTATGAATAGATCATCAGGAGAATGACAGAGCATTATGCCTCTGGAATTAAGAATATTGCCACATTGAGTAGAATGTGGCAGAGTTGTATTTTGTAGCCACATCTTTTGCAGCAATGAAAGTGGAAATGTTGTATATGGGTGCAACTGATTAGCAGAAGAGCAGCTTGAGGCAAATACATACATTACATGCAAAGCATGTTAAAAAAGAAAAGTCATGAAAACAAATTTTGCTTCTGAGCCTAAATTTTTTTCTTTGTCTGACATTTTTTACGTGTGTTTAAATGCTCGAGATCACAAAGTACTCAGGAAAGAGGAAAAGCAATCTATGGAATTGTCCTATCTCATCTTTTTTGCATAAAGCTGAATACATTTTGTGTATTCGCTGTGACTGTACTGGATGTATTATAGTCAGATACTACTCTTGAATGATAGCAGTGTGACCTATTGGTTACAAGAGTAAATTTTACTGCTCAAATATTAGAATAATGCATCCACTCAAGTATTTTGGGGTTTTTTCTTTGGTTGTTTTCTTGTCTTGGTTTTGGTTTGGTTTTTTTCTAAAATTTATTTTATATAAACCAACAAGAATTAATTTAAGGAAGTTTCTAAATTAAAAATAGAATAGATTATCACAGAAAGGCCATTCAGTCTTCATTAATAAGTAGTTCCTGTGTTACTTTCAGCTGGCCTTTAATGCTGAAATTCACCACACCTTAGTTGTCCAACAAAATTTCACTTTTCTACCCTTCATAATTTTCACTGTTCTTATAGACTGGGTAGAATAAGTGTGTTAAAATGATTAAATCTGAATTTTTACAGATCAGGTCCAAATTGATGTCTATTTCCACTTGCAAAATTTGATTATTTTCTAGAACTTGATTTCCATATGTAAATTCCATGCTAATATCAAATAACCAAATTATCTCCTTCAATGAATTTTATCTTACCCATAAAAAGTGAAAATCTTCCCCAGAGACTCATGTAAGAGAGTCAGTACATACAACTAGGTTGAATTTCTTTAGCTCTACTTTACTCCCATGTTCTCTGTAGTTGTAGGTCCTTGAATCGTAGCCCAGTTGCTTCTCCCAAGCCCTCTTCCAAAATGATACTGACAGTCACCATAGCTTATGGAAGGCGCTGTTCTTATGGAATTACGATGTGGTAGAAGATCTCCTGTAGAAGATGCTCACCATAGTGCAGTATAGCAATCAGTTGAGTATTTTGCCTCTTCTATTGCAATAGAATGAATACTCTTTTAAATTAAATTAAAAGTATCTATAGATCCCGAATGGATTATTACTAGTTAAAATCATAAATTTAGAGTTCAGCTAACAGCTAAGGAAATCTCCTGCCTTTTCTGTTTATGCTTATGTTCAGGAAATACCACTCTGATTTTTATAGCCCACTAGGACTCCATTTCTGCACAAAGTAGAAGGCAGTAAAAGAAGCACTACTTTAGTATCTGTAGGCAGTTATTTCAAACAGATAATTATTGGGTTTTACCTATGGTTCACGGTACTTCCTTTTTCATACATCAGCACAGAAGAGCTCTTCACAGTTTCAGGAGGAGAGAGGTAGGAAGCTTTCGTGAATACACAGTGGACTTTTGGTCTTAAGAGCCTGTTTGTTGGGTAAAAATCCTGAAATGTTAGCTAATTATCAAAAGACAGGAAGTGGAGCATACTGGGTAATTGCTGCAATAGGATTTGTTGAACTTCAAGAACACCAGGGAAAAAAATGTATATCATTCCTGCTGGGCTTGGTTGTAATACAGATACTGGTTTAACTAATTAAGTTAAACTTAAAAATTACAAATCCAAGGGAGCAAAACAATCTTATCTTTGAGCATAATGTAAATGAGAGAAAAAAAATCAGATGCAGGAAGGGATGATTGGAGAAGGTGTATTATAGATCCAGTGGCAAAACACGCAAATATAGAGCGCTCCTAAGAGTTAGGACATGTAGCGTAAGATGGATAATGTAACTTTAGTAATTAAAAATCCTTAATAGCTGTATTTGTACCGTAACAGAGAAGATGCATATTTCATCATTAAAAAGAAGAATCTAGTGGGAGATGTGGAAGATTATAAATGCCTGCAATTCAGCAGATCTTCCTCATGGTCACTGTTTTATAATGCAGTCATATGTAGGCTCATAAACTGGCTGAGCTAGAGTTGATATATGCAGTCAGTATTATCAAAATCTAGAGGGTCTCCAAAATCCAAAATATAAAATCAAGAAAGGAGAGGCTTTGTTTATGGTGATTTTGTCAGTTGAGCACCTAGGTGGTGTAATTTTGCGCCTGCACAAAAAGACACAAATAATAGAAGCAAATCAGTGCTGGAAATCAGTCTGGATCTTTAAGGTATCAGTCTCACTCTAAACTCTAAATGATCAAGAGAGAATGAGACCCTGAAGTTGTAATTTGCTGTTGTTCAACTGGATTAAGAGTTACACCTGCTTGTGACTGAGGACTAGGCTTGGGACTCACAGACCATAATATCAGTTTTGTAAACTGCTATTGGTTAAATCACAGAACAACAAAGAAAGAAGATATTATAGACACATCAGAGTAAGATGTAGTATATTTTTATAGGTAAAAATAATTCCACCCATTGTTGTTACATATAGAAGTTGCTGAGAAATTACAATAAATTGAATTTGCTTTTCTATTTTATATATATGTGTATATATATGCTGAGAAATTACAATAAATTGAATTTCAATTAAAAATGGAGACTTTGTCTAATTATGTAAACCTGGGTTCTTTAAATATGATTATATATGTAATGTAATATGCAACTTCCATGAACACCAGAAGCACCACATTGTTCTATGAATGTTAGCCAAGGTAAAACAGCATGGTCTTATCATTAATTAATCTTGTTATGGTGATGGAGTTAGATCATAACAAGAAATCACAACATGGAAATATCAAGAGAACAATGATCCTTCTCTCTTTCTTATCAGTACACCTTCTATGTAAGGCTAATATAATTCCAGTCCATAGTTTATGAAATTGCAAGAGTGGTGGGAATATACATAAGACAGGAAAGAATTTAAGAGATTAGCAACTTTTCCTGAATTCAAAGCTGTTCCTCTTGGGAAATGGGTCTTTAGAATATGATTTCACTTCTCAAAAAGAATTCTCTACATATTATTTTTACCTGTTTCATTTTCTGTAATATGATATCCAGTAGCAAAAATAGGAAAAGATAGTGCTGGAAAATAAATATTCTGATAGCATTTGAAATGTTACTAGCATTGCTCATAGTCAGTAAAGGTCAGTGAATAACTTATTTGGAGAGTAAGAAATAATGGTATACCTCTTAAAGACGTTTTTACTGAAGGGAATGTAAAAGCTCTGGAAAATTTTGCTGAGATATGCTGTCATGGATTAACTTTATTGTATTTAAATGCTATCTTGGTGGATGGAAGAAAATTCTTGTCTGTTAACCCAAATGACCTACATGCCTGCTTCATCCTCCTCTCTTACCAATCTCCTCTGTTGTTCCACTTTTCTCAAAGCGTATCCTAATTATTATAAAATGTTCTATGAAATGTTGCAATTCCTGAGTCAGTGTCCAAAGTTGATATGATGACAGAAGCACAGTATTACCTGACACTATGGGGACAGACAGGTTCTTTTGGGGGTCCTTGGCAGAATATTACCAGGGATCAGGACCAGGGAGTACCAGTCACACTCAGAGAAATGTTGCTGGGTGAAGAGTACAAGTTCATTTTACTTAGGGAATGACAGGAGGGGAAAGCATACCACATGTGATTGTCTAAAGTAGACATCTGCAGAGGCCCTCTTCCTTCATGTGCTGATTAGCAGAGCAAACAAGGAATATAAATTAGATTATTGGATTTTGATGGTATTCCCAAAGTCAACCCTGCTATTTTACTTTCAGAGCTGAAAGTGAATGGCATGGCATTTCAAATGTCATTAAGTTTGTACACTAATGAAGATCGACTTCTTTAAATAAGAAAAAGAAGTGCAGGGTTAGAAAGTGTTGAAACAATGAAAAAAATCTCCTTTATTTGCACATGGAAAGGTAGTGATGTTTAATTGAGCAGCCCAGTAGATGATGTAGTTGGCTCAACAGGCCTTGTACGTCAGGATTCAGTAATATGCTATAAACTGTAAGGGGTAAATAACAGATAAGGTGAAGTTGTATCAATACTACAGGTTAAAATAGGAAAATATACTCTTTATGCCACTGGATTTGTTGGCTTTCTTTCCTTTGAGTAAGAGTCCAGGAGGCAGGCATACACTGAAGTGAGGAGATAATAATATCCTGAGGTCTCTAAAAGAGTCAGAAAAGTCAAGACTTCCAGTAATGTCAGGGCAAAAATTAAAGGAAGTTTCCACCAAAACTTAAACATGTTTTCAAGAGTTTTGTGACTTTTTGTGAATCAATGCCAGATAAGTAGCAGTAAAATAGGTGCTTAGAAATTCTATTCCATCTTCTCATCGTTATGGGAAGAAGTCCTTCAAACCTCTCCAAAATCCCTCACAGAAAACTGTCTTCAGTTTATCTACTCATGTCTGTGAGCCACCTGCAGGTACATCTGCAGAAAAAATGATGGTCATGATGGTCACCATTACCAATTGTTCTTCTGTTTTCTGTTTCCAATGACTTCATTTTGAACTGCCCTCTCTCTGTTTACATTGCAAGCAAATATTTTGCTCAGCAATACCAAAGTGAATAGTGAATACAGCTGCCGTATGACTAGAGTTGTTCCACATGATGGCTGGAATCTATTAAATTTAGTAACCTTCAGTGCTTGAGTGGGGTATTTTGTCAGGCTACCTAATTAGAGTTCTGGGTTAACATTAGAAATGCCCTTCAGAGTGGAAGCTGAAGTCCTTTTAGTCCGGTATTTTGTCTCTGACCTTGGCCACTATCAGTGTATGTACATTTTAAACTACTGTTCCTGAAGCTGTGTGGGTTACAGAGGAGATTGCTAGATTCTGGACAGTTTTAAGTAGTATCACATTGTATTCAGTTGCATTACCTCACATTGTTCTGTACAGTGGATAGATTTGGCATTGTCTGTAGATGTTTAGGCAGCGGATGGGTCTAAGTGTGGTACCTCTTTAGGTTCTCAGAATACATCTAGATGAAATGGCCCTTACTTTCTTTAAATTAAGGAGAAGGAAGTGATGAAATGGCTGTGAAAACCCTGTTAGAAACCTATCATCCACAACTCCTTTGATGCCTCTGCAGCCTTTCTAGTTTTGAAACTGTAGGCTTTGAATTTTTTTTTTTTATGGTGTCCTAAAAGTTTTTTTTAACTAAAAGTTTAAGGAATATGCACTTGGGAGGGAAATTTCCTATTGCTACCCCAAGTATTCTGCCTTTTACAGTAAATTCAGAGCTTTCTCTATTTTGTCTCACAGTCCTTTGTGTATGAAGCAGTGGCAGGGGGAAGCAAAATCAAACAGTATACTAAAACTTGAAGCATCCTTGTTGGACATATAGAATGCATTGTACATGGCATCTGAAAAAAATGTGATCACAAAAAAAACAGACAGGTCAACATGTTGCTTGCTGCAAAAAATGGAGAGGCGAAGAAAAATGTCTGTACATGTAAGAGAAAGAAATTGAGGTAGATTAAGAAGCTGGCAGAGTCAGCAGAGAAAGAAGCCAAGAAAAACAGATGCCAGATCTAAATACCAATTCTGTAAGGACTGAATCACTTATTCAGCAGCCATACATTGACTGCCTACAATAATTGACATGGGTACAATGCTGTTGTCTGCTTGGGGAAGAGTTTCTGCATAGTCAGATTGAAATTATTCAAAGAGGTCAAAAATGGCTGTGAAATCAACTCTCTATTTTTTGTTCATACAGATACTATAATGATCCAGCTGTCTGCCCTTCAACAAATCACTGAGCAGCTCTCTGGGCTATAAACATAGTTTTCAAAACACATTTGACAACTTAGATTACACATTGCTGTCTGATACTCTGTAATGTATGTATGTGTCCAAATACATTTTTTAATGTATTTGCAATATCTATTATCATCATCTCTTGGCAACTTATGTGGTCATGATAAAAGATATAAAGGACTGTAAAAATATGGATGAGAATAATCACAATTGTGTTGCTTAGTCCTATATAGGTTGCAACTGATTGAAAAAGCTATCGTTGATACATTATGGCATTAGTTCATGCCCAAAGCTGTCAAAGTCATCTCTAACATATAACTTTGTTGATGACTTCTGTAAAAACCTAGCATGTAGGATGAAGGGAGAGTCACTGAGTTCATTTCTCTGCTCCAGTGCAGGATGAATTGTACAGCAAACTTTCTGATAACTGTTTGTCTAATCTGCTTCTAAAAGCCTCTAATGAAAGGGATTCTCACATTCCATAAATGAGTGGTAAAAGAACACTACGTAGAAAGAGGGTTTTGAACTGTCAAAGCTGTGTGGGTAAATAATGACTTAGAAAAACCTTCACCGTATAGTGTACACTCTGCTCATTCAACCATTTCTAGTCTAGCTGTACATGCAGATAGATACAGAAGTAAAAGATAAATTTAGCGCAGTCAATGAATAGGTGCTATTAAGCTGTAGTATTGCACAAAGTCAAAATAAATTGTGTTGATTGTAATTTTTCTGGCTGATTGTTTTCGAAGTAAGATTTTTAATTTTCTTTTGAGTTCGACATACTGAGTAATTTTAAGAAATACTCCAATATTTTAGGATTATTTTATGTAAAAGCTTGTCTGGTTCTTAAGATAGAAGAGCAAATTGTTATAGCTGCTTTATCAGGTGATTAACCTAATTGATTTTTATTAACAGTATGTTGGCATTGCAACTGATTTGGATTCTTCACCAGTTAGAAGTAAGAAAATGAGTTAGCGACTCTTATTTTCCTCCATGTATATGGTTTGATCCTGTCACTGAAGATGATGTAGCTTTACACATGTACACAGGTAGTCACTGTATGTCCCAGGGCTATAGGTACTAATTTAATATTAAACAAATATCCTCTCATTTTGATCTTAGAATTCCCTAAATGATCAAAAAAAGCCACATCTGCCACTTCAATGCTGAATACCAAAAGCTGGGTTTGTTTTGTAACTGGTGCTGTATAGTCACGAGAATGAGTCAGTATTTTCAAAGTTACCATATGGCAGTATCTTAACGCCATAATTTTCGAACCTTAAAGCAGGAAAGAAGTATGATATCTTGTAAATGGAAGGTAAATGTTTGCTCTTAAACAATAATCTGTTTAACAAATGGTAAGCCATAAAAGTAAAATGTCAAATAAAATGAAATCTTCTACCTATTATTAATAATTTTTCCTTGGTGCTGTCTGTAAGAGTAAAGATTGTGTACTGACCATTATTCTAATTTAATTACTTTGTGTATATTTGAAAACTTATTCTTGCATTTTCACCTTAATGTCTTAATCTCTTCTGTTTAAAACTGATGTGAAGGTCTTACGGAGTGTTACTAGATAGTTATGTCTTAGCTGAGATGTGGATAAAATTCAGTGCAAGATAAAGTCATTCTAATGTATAGTTTGTAAAGTACCTTAGGACTGCATAAGAGAAAGGACTTTATAAATATAAATCATCGTTCTCTTTAATAGGAAATGGTACTAAGAAAGACAAATAAAGAAGTTATATATGGCTAATGATAAACTGCAAGATAGCCAAACTGGGTAATAAAGTCAAATTTACCACCCTGGAAAGCAACCAAAGGCAGGTCATGATCTTATTCCATGGAAAGCTTTGTGTTACTTCATCTCATCAAAGTACAGGAAAAATATATCGTAGAGGAAAACTTCCCATGTGAGAAACTGAGAGACTTCTAGATTCACACAGTTATACAAAGCAAGTTTTAAAATGAAGGAATTAGTGTTTCTTCTCTGTGCATAAAAACAGAAGATTATGACCATTTCTACATGAACAGTTTAACTGGATTTCCGTTGCTTAGCAAGGCCTCAGTTCATCTTGTATGCACATGAAAAGTTTTCTAGAATCCATTCGGACCAAAATGTTGCACAATAGTCACCTTCATGTCTATGATTAACAAGAGATTAAGTGTTGGCCAAGGACATATCTTCTGAACTAGTCATGTAGTAGAATGGTTGCTGTTGAGACATGAAACTATGGAGATAAAACTTTTATCTTAAAGTGCAGATAAAGTTGGGGGTTTTTTTTTTATTTTAAAAACTTTACCTGTATAATTTTCCTGGGATCAGCAAATCTTTAAAATATTTCTCTACTTCTTGCTATCTTTGTAGAGACTGTCAAGCTTCTCCTCTCAGTTACCTATCTAAAACAGATTCTAAGTAATGCAGGGAATAGGATTAAAAAAGAGACTCTGAATCCAAGAAAAGCTCACAGTTTTCTCTTTTCCACAAGGAAAAGCAGCAAGTAAATTTATAGTTCAGTATAGAGAAGTCATATATAGATACATTTTCTAATGAGATAAATATATATATATTTAGAAAATGTTAAAGTTTTCTATATGTAGGCAAAAAAAGTACAATTAATTTTATGATGTGATTACCAGTTTAGCCCACATCAAAATAACTGCAGACATGTTTGTAGAGATTTAGCCAGATCAATACACTTAATGTTGCTCTTACAGGTAGTGTGTAGTTTTATGTGACAATTTCTGTTCCTTTCACTATGTAGAATTGAATGAGTGGTGAAGAGTGCTTTCTCTTTATCTCTGTCTTCCTTTGTGTGTTATATAGTGTCAAGGGCTACAGTTGGGCCAAGCACTGGAGAAATGACAGACACTCTCTATTAACCTCCCTCCCTTACCAAAGGGGAAGAGAAAAGGAATAAGGGAGCAAGACTTATGGATTGGTAAAGACAACTAAAGCAGCTTTAATGACAGTAATAATAGGAAATGAAATGCATACAAATATATATAAAGCCAGTATCAAAACCAACCCCCGTCATGGCAGTTATGTCACCATCACCACTGATGCTGTGGAGCAGACACTAGGGAAACCCCAAACTGGACACAGCAGCAGATGGGAACCAGAGTCAGGAGCTGGATTCTGGAACTGGATTCAGGAATACGCGGATTGGGATCTAAGGCAGAATGGACAGAGTCCTCTTCAGATGCCAGCCATTGAAGAAGAGAGATTGACCTTAGTGATACCTCAGCATTAAACTGAATATATGAGAGGGAATCCTTCGCTGGTCAGTTTAGGGTCACCTGTCCTGTCTGCATACATATCTGTATGTATTTCATTTCAGTATTATTTTCATTAAAGCTGTGTTAATTTTCTTATCTCCAAGTCTCTCTCCCTTATTCCCTTTTCCCTTTTTGGAAGCACAGTTGTTTATGGAGAGCATCTGCCATTTTTTTCTAGTGGCCAGCCCAGCCCTAACCCTTGACAGATTTATTGGTGTGCAACATGCAGCACAAGGTTAGCAGTGACCTTGGTCTGCACAGGAGCAAATAAAAGCAAGAACCTTTCTGCGCTTGGTAGTAACTCGAAACATCAAGCTTTATCACTGCTAGAAGGAGACAATGTCTGCAGAAATATGCCATTAATTTCAGAAAGTGCAGTTTGTTAGAAAAGACTGAGCTGAAGAGTAACATCACTGAATAAAATCAGTTCTGTTCTAACTCAAACAAGGACTTATGTTTTAACTGGGGCCACAGAACTGGGTTAAGTACAGAGGCAGTTGATTGTTGAACTAATTAACTTTACCATAAGATAAACTGGAATATCTTGTGTTCCACTTTTCTTCTCTTCAAAGCCCCTGGTAATAGTTTTATTGTTATTAGAATTTTCATTATTTTTGCTTTGTTTTCCCTTCACCGTGGAACTACCAATAATTTTTATTATTATTATTTTACACAGTCTGAACACCTTCCTTTTGTTTATTTTCACTCTTGTCTGTGTGAGTCTGTTTTAGTGATTTCCTCTGTGCTATTTGACACTGTCATTATCACTGCTCGGAATGCCTCTGAAGAAAAGTTGAACCTCATGTTATAGCAGTATGGGAAACAATTCACAATGCCTGCTGTTTGTCACAACAAAATCAGCTTTAGAACAGGTTCTAAAAGGGGAATATGATACTGAAAAACTTTGTACCAGCTAAAAAAAAATATCTCTTATCATTATTGAAGTCTGTTGTTTAACCAAGGCAAAACTATGGCCTAAGAATATAGTCAAAGACCTGAGAATTTGTTTTTTCAAGACTGTATTCTAAATGTAACCAGTTCCCTATGTTTTCTAGATGCCCTTTCTTGGTTAGTGATATTTTGGGGGTTTAGTAACTATTTAATTTGGCTGCTATATTGTTTGAAAGACTTGAAATGTCATCCTTTATATCTTTTGTCTTCTCATCATGACTAATGAAGAGATTGTTTAATATTGACAAGATTCCCTCAATGATAAAAAGCTCCAGCCTCTTGCTGGCTTTGGATATCCCTTCTCTCCAAATCTTAGTCCTTGAAAGACTTGTAGGCAGCTTTAATATAGCAGCTCTTTCATTTTTAAAAGACAGTGTTCTAACAAAAAATATTCTTAATTTCTCTTTCTGACCTGACGCTGTCTGTCTTGTCTGCTCACCCCAGCTCCCTGCACCAAATAGCCTTACTCATTTCCATCTTGGGACAAATATTTCTAGTCACGAGACATATCAAAGCTGCTGCTTCTCTTTTCCTTTTCTTCCTTCCCACAAGAGACATAAGGAACTGCAACAAAAAAATAAATGCATGAATAAATATTCAGCAGACCCTACAACAAATCACCCTGAAGGAAAGTAATGCAGAGAAGGAAACTGAAAACAACCATCATCCTCATCAGCAGTCAGTGACAGGCAAACAGTAACTCCTTTGAGGTAGTCCACACTGCACATGGCAAGGATTGCTGGATAAATGTTGTTAGTTTGCTTCTGTGATTGTTGCTTATGAAGACTGAGTTTCATAGATGAACAGTTTGTTGACCAGCCTCTATTATATACCTTCTGCCATTGATGATCAACGTTTTAAGAGCAGCAACTGTCTTAAAGAGATGAAGAGGTGTTGTAGCAGGATGAAGAGGACTGCTTTTTTATTTATTTATTTTTTTCCCCCAAAGTTGTAGCTGAATGTAAGTAAACAAGAAGACAGAACCTGAAAGACCGTGTGGTTTGGAGCTGAGTGGCTCAAAATTCTTCAGTTGACAAAGGAGAAGGTTGCCTGTTTTTTGCTGACAGGATGGAGATTAGGTCAATCAGAGACTGCACTTGAATGCAAATTCCTAAACTGCTATAACAATGCCTACGTTTTGGCTTTCCATGTAATCTGGAATGAATAAGGTAGGAAGACACAGTTTAGGAAGTGTCTCGCATATGACTTCAAGTCTCCCAACTCTGCACTCAAGAACATTTACCAAAAGACCTTAGACACAACTAGAAAGGTTTTGTTGAAATTAAAGTCAGTCACATGTCATCCCATGCATTCTGCAACTGACAATATGTGAAAGACTGTCTTTTTTCTTTTTCTTGTTTTTTATTCTTTTTTTTCACTCCCTTTTTCCAGAACAAGGAGAGCTGTGATGGGCTGGTCCCACATATCAACCAAACTCCAACTCAGCCACTGTCTGACTCCCTCTACTCAGTGGGACAGGGGAAGAAGAGGAAGAACAGTATTGAGAAACCTTTTGGATCAAGATAGAGACAGAAAAATCACTTACCAAGTACCATTGTTGGGAAAATGGAATTCATTTGGGGTAATTTAATATATAGACAATCAAAATAAATATGTAATTATTGATTTGGGTATTGGAAAGAAAAGAACAATGAAACAATCATTTATACACTTAGGGAAAAACACCTTTCCTTTCTTACTTTTCCTTGCTCAACTTCATTCCTCTTCATTCCTCTCCTTCCTCCTTGTTACTGCTGTAGGTTACACCCAGTCGCTTCAGTGGTGCAATACACCATGCAAAATTCTTGGAGGTGGGGGGGAGTTAGGGTCAGTGGATAATGATTTCCCTTTGCCACTCCTTATTTCTCCTTGTTTTCCTCTGGTATGGACTCTCCATGGGCTGAAGTCCCTTCAGTGATGCAACTGTTCTTCCACGGAGCACTGCCTTCTCCTCTGACCTTGGTGTTCCCTTTGTTGTTCCTTCTTTTTTTGTTCCCTCCTTCCTCATCCTAGTATTGTCTAACCTGTGTAACCTGTCTAACCTTGTGGCTGGAGAGCTGCCAGGCAGAGAAGGACCTGGGGGTGTTGGTTGACAGGGGCTGAACAGGAGCCAGCAGTGTGCCCGGGTGGCCAAGAAGGCCAACGGCATCCTGGGCTGTGTCAGGAACAGTGTGGTCAGCAGGACCAGGGAGGTGATCATTCCTCTGCACTTGGCTTTGGTGAGGTGGCACCTCGAATACTGTGTCCAGTTTTGGGTTCCTCTCTACAAGAAGGATGCTGAGGTGCCAGAGAGGGTCCAGAGGCAGGCTACAAAGCTAGTAAAGGGTTTGGAGCATGTGTCTGATGAGGAGAGGCTGAAGGATCTGAGTCTCTTTAGCCTTGAGAAAAGAAGGCTGAGGGGAGACCTCATTGCTCTCTACAACTACCTGAAGGGAAGGTGTAGCAAGGTGGGAGTTGGTCTGTTCTCCCTGGTGACAAGGGACAGAACAAGAGGAAATGGCCTGAAGTTGAAGCAGGGGAGGTTCAGGATGGATATCAGGAAGCATTTCTTTACAAAAAGATGTTGTCAGGCTTTGGAATGGGCTGTCCAGGGAGCTGGTGGAGTCACCATCCCTGGAGGTGTTTATCAGGCAGTCGGATGTTGTGCTTAGGGACATGGTTTAGTGGTTGCTGCTAGGGCTAGGAGTAAGGTTGGACTTGGTGATTTTGAAGGTCTCTTTCAGACCTGTTCTTTGATTCTGTGATTCTACCTTTCTCAAATATGTTTTCCCAGAGGCAGCATACACATGGCTGATCAGTCCAGCTGTGGCCAGTGGTGGATCTGTGTCAGAGCTGGCTGGAACAGGCTATGTCCAGCACAAGTCGGACCCTGACCTCTTACTACAGAGGCCATTGCTGCAGCCTCCAAAATACCAAAACCTTGTCATTTGCACTTAGTCTGAGAGCAAGGCAAGCAATTTCTCCTTATGTAATAAGATGATGTTCTTTATGGAAGAGAAGTTCAGAAAAAAAGTAGACCCTGGGAGTGCACTTTACAAGAAGCTTCATCAGACAGTAAGTTCTTTGTATCAGCACAGCAGAGGAAGGCACCTGAGTCTGAGCTGAGCTGGCTTCACTCATTCAATTGTTTGGGTTTTGTTTCTGTTTTTATAAAGTGAGTATGTCTTACGGTTTGTGAATTCTTAGATTTTCAGCCTGGTACTTCAGTGATAAAAGTCAGCAGGATGTGGCTGACACAAAACAGCTATTTTTAGGTAAACCTCCTGAAGTGGGATTTAATTCTAACTCTTCTTTGCATTCTTATTTCTGAAACTACTTGCCAGGCTTCAATGATACATAATTAATAATTGGACATATCATATGCATGCATTGCTTTACAACAGGTGCATGAAAAGGAAACAGAAAATGAAGGGGTCCAGCGATTAGCAGCTTGGGATAATAAAAGTCAAAAATGTGCTTCCATGGTAGATCCTGCAAGAAAGACATGAGCAAGTAGTGATTATAAGTTTTCTGCCCATCTACCTGTGTTTAATCTTTATGTATTAACTTCTGCATTCTTCCATTTTCACACATGGCCTCTTTCCTCTTGCTCAAGTGAATCAGTGCCAAGATTATTGTATCTGCATTAGGATTAAGGCTAGACTGCTTATTTCTGATAAAACACAAGCTGCATAAAGACAATAGAAACCAGCTTAGAAGTCAATACAAGGTATATTTATCCTAGATAGGGTACTGTGTAATTAGCAGTATGGTCCAATGTCTTTGGCTGAGTTGACACTTCTGTTTTCTTGGCATGTGACAATTATTTCTGTGTAATTCCAAGCAAAATAATACTATCTATCAACTTCATTACAACATCTTCTGGATTTAAAAATAAAATTCTCAGTTACACTGCACTAAAGTGCTAGCGCTCTACTTTTGACTTATTGAAGTAACCACAACTACATTTCTTCCCACTAAGAACAGCTGGCAGTAAATTGCTTTTAATTTCTTAAAGTTCATAAACCACCAGAGTCTTCCTTTTGAAGCTTGAAAAGTACTGCAGAGAAGGCTATGAAAAAAAAATCACTAGTTTTCACAGTTTCCTTCAAAAGATACCTCTTGGAGCGCAGGAGGCATAGTGTAAAAAAGCTTGAAATAAGACTTTATTGTTGGGGAAGTTTAAAAAGGCATACTGCAGCTTTACAGTCTTTGCTGTCATGGTCCTGTCCATGTCCCTAGGCAGAAAAAATCTCAGAAATCTCCACTGCTAATTTCTGCAGCACATAACGGGGTCCACTTAGTTGAGTATTTAGTGTTCAGTAGTAGCCATAGGTATATGCTTCTCAGAGATAGGCAAAGGTAACCTCATGGAATAATGTGTTCATGGCATAATATGCCTGAAGGTTTTTTTTATTCCTCACAACCAGTAGATGTTTGTTACCTTCAGTCCTGAAACGTGCAGATTTATATTCACAGAATCATAGAATCACATAATACAATAGGTTGGAAAAGAACTTCAAGATCATTGAGTCCAATAATAAATCTAACACTGCCAAGTCCACTGCTAAGCCATGTCCTTAAGCTCCACATCTACATGCCTTTTGAATACCTTTAGGGATGGTGACGCCACCACTTCCCTGGGCAGCCTGTTCCAATGCTTCACAGCACTTTCAGTGAAGAAGTTTTTCCTGATGTCCAAGCTAAACCACACCTGGCACAACTTGAACCCATTTCCTCTAGTTCTATCACTTGTCACTTGGGGAAAAAAAGACCAACATTTACCTCTTTTCAGGTAGTTGTAGAGAGCAATAATGTCTCTCCTAAGCTAAATAACCCCAGTTCCCTCAGTCATTCATAAGACTTGATCTCTAGACCCTTCACCAGCTTTGCTGCCCTTCTCTGGATCTGGTCCAGCACCTCAATGTCTTTCTTGGAACAAGGGTCCCAAAACTGAACACAGTATTTAGGATGCAGCCTCACCAGTGCCAAGTACAGGGGGACTATTTCTTTTCTAGTCTCGCTGACCACACACCCACACAAGCCTTTAAAAAAAACCCCTCTTCTAATAGATCTGTATCTTTTATTATTATCTTTACAAGTGTCCTGTTTCACTTGGAATTTTGCTATCTATCTTTAGTATTTATATAGTTACTTCTTAGGAAGCAGTGGCTTCAGCCATCACCAGTCTATCTTGACGTAGGGCTCTATCTCACTGACACGTTGTGGTATTGGTACTGTCAGTGCCAATGGGTCCAAACCTGCATGTAGTATTCCTCAGCAACACACAGCAGAAACAACTGTCATGTCATTTTAGTATTTTCAGGGGTTATTATGTGTGTTGTTACATCTCTGTCATAATTTATTGTCTGCCTGTTTACCCATTAACCACTAAAAATGTGTTTTTATTGATCCAGCCTGCACTTCTGGAATGACTACAGTTAGTACAGAAACAAACAATTCCAGTGTTATGTTCAGATTTGTTAAGACCTTGCCTACGTAATGAGTCTTCAAGAATTACACTCGTGTTAATATGTACCATTGGAAGAGCTCTTCATAGCAGATGGAACCTGGCAAAAGCAAAAATGGTGCTCGCTTATTCAGCCTCCCTCCCCAGTGCTATGTTCTTCCATCAGCGTAGCTTCACCTACACTAGGTGCTTTGTATGCTGGTTCATCAGCAGATCTTGTGCCAGCTTCTTGAATGACTTTCCTTTGAAATCCCCACAGATGGTTGTTTGCTTGTTTGTTGGCTTGGGGTCTTTTTTTGGATGACCAGATATAGCTGTGACTGTTTTAAAACTTTTCTACCACTCCACCTTATAGTTAGAAAGTCAGAGCCCTCAAAGCTTACCTGGTGAAACAGGCTGTGTATGTGCTTCTCATCCACTTCAGCAATGTTTTATGACTTACTAGCTTAGACTGCTGAAACAGAATGCAGAATATGATACAGAAATCCACAATACAATGAGGACAAATAACGATATTTTAGAATTTTGCAATGAGAACATTTCAAGGACAGTCTCCATTGTGGCAATGTCATGGCAAATCTTTATGTACACTGTCTCAAATACGACTTGTACATCACAAAATCATCTTACAAAATAACATGATGTCTTCCTTTTCCTAGGGAAGTGTTTATCCTAATTTTACTTGTCCAGTGAAAATACTGGAAGGCCCACATGCTTCTGTACAACTGCCTGGGTGGTTTTATGTGTTACATATTTCTGAGAACTAGTAAAAGCCTAGTCTGAGGAAGAAGGAAAAGTGGCTAAAACAAAAAACCAACAGAAAAATCACGGTATGTATATATTTCTAGGGTAGACATTGATATTACTGCTGGCAGCTACTGATCAGTAGGAACAGTGTGAAGAAAACACAAGTCATCCATCTGCTTCATCCATCTGTTGAGAAAAAGAACTGTGTTACATTTAGCAGGTCTGTCTGTATGATTTTCTGTGTTCTCCGTACATTTTCATGACAAATGTCTTAGATACCTATATTGTTTATAGTTAACCATACTAAACAGCGTTTAATTTAGCAAATTACAAGCAGCTCTAAGGTTGTTATTTTTTTGAAACAAATGAACAATAGAGAATAGATTCTCTGATGTCTCCTTAAAAGTTCATGATGATGAATCAGTGAGTCTTTAATGTGTCCAGTAAGAGTTTGGTTTAATATCAGATATACTTGATAATTTAAGTTTCATATTCTTCAGAGTGAGGATTTTTGCACATTATGTTACTTTTCTTCTCTTGCATATATTCTGTTTAAACGTTGACATACCTTTCAAAAGTGAAAGCAATAAAGTGGCACTGTAAACTTCAGGTGAAACAGTATTCTCCAATTCCATCTGTGGAGGTTATTGCTGAGGAGAGCGGTTTTCTTCAACTTCCATATTAGAAATGTCAATCACAAACACAGAAAGTGAGGGAGATTCCTAATGAATGTTGTTCGACATTCTTTAATTTTCAGTATTCTATATTTTATTTGTCCAGTTGGTTAGGAGTCTCTCCTGGTTTGACTTAAAACAGAGCCCATTCTGTTCAGTGATTTTACTTTTCAGCTCAATCTTTTCCAATGGTCAGGGCTGTCCGCTAGACCTATGAGAGCATCTTAGAAAGGGAACAAGTTTTCTAGTTAGAAAAATCCCATCCAGAAGCAGGAGCAGCCTATAACTAGGGGTTCCTTCTGTGATGTGTGATGAGATCCCCAGCAGATAGAGGCATTCAGCATTTCTAGAATCCAGACAATGCCAGATGTCCTGCCCACATGCACAGTGTCACGATGTAAACTTGGTAGGTCCTGTGATTTGCACAGGGTTGTCAACAGTGCTGAATACATTATTTCTGCTACTGCATGTGCTTAGGTCCTTTCAGAATTCATTCCCTTGATTGATCCAAGAAGTGTACCGGCAAGTTTAAAGACAAAGATCAGATCGCCATCACCAGAATCACTCCAACAGCTCTCTCCTGGCAGCCTCCTTTCCACAGCATTTCACGTGCCAGATTAGAATTAACTCCAAGCCAGGACATTTTTGTTTGTTTTTTCCATTAATTTAAGTTTGTCTTGACACATGCACACCTTTAGAATGCTACTGGATCACTTGTTAAACCTTTTCTGTTATCTTGACTGCTAAGAACTATTTTTGAAAAGAGGAACAATCTACAGTACTTAGGAAATTATGTAAACCTTGCCTTACTTTTTAAAAGAAAATTAGCTAAGCAATGTAATAAGATTTCTCTACTATCCAACTAAAAATAGTAAAAAAAACCAAATCTTTTTTTAAGTATAGAAAATTGTTGTTTTGTAATAAATATTCATTTCCCACATGACCTCATCACTGATAATCAAGTATAAGGCAGTGATTGTGGAGGAGAGGCAGCTGACAGTCTCTGGTGTTGCTATTGTGCAGTTGCAAAAAGTAGACAAAAACTTTCCCTGTTCGATGCCCTAATTAGAATCCTTCTTTCAGATCAGTAGAAAGAGTCATAATTTTGGAAGAAAAACCTTTGCTTTTGCAAGAAAAAAATGAATTTCATTTCATTGAGTGTTTCACCTAATTGCACAGTTGAACTATCAACATCATTTTTTACAGCAGTGATTTGGTTTGGTAGTCCCTGTAAAGATCTTTCATTGTTGGCTGCTGTAGGGAAATAGAAAGAATCACATTTTGTTTTCTGTCTCTTACAGAGGAATCCAGTTAGTAGGTGAAAGAACTAGGATCCACATTTCCACATCTTTTTTGTCAGTGCATAGCTCCCCTGCAGTGATGCCACATATGGACAAAAGTAATGTATCTTGTGTCTGATTCACCAAAGTAAAAGTCATTGAGGTGTTTTAGTAAATACGCTGACATTTAATAAGTGTGAATTCCTTCTTTTCTGTTATGGTGAATAAGCAGCGATTTTGAGACCTGAACCAGTGTTGGTTAACATCCAAAACCCAAAATGTAGTGCAAGGGATAAGAAAATTTGTCACCTATTTATTTAAAAAGTATAGTTGCAGATGATTTGAAGGGTCTGTTAAATCATTTGATACTGAAAATAATCATCAGCAATTAACATAATAACTTCCATAGGAAGTAGCAAAAGAAGTCATCATCTCCTTCTTTTTCAATTTTATATGCAAGAATTTCATATGGATAACTTTGTTTAAAAATCAAAACCCCAGATAACTTAAGAGGTGATAGTTATACAAGTCTTTTTAATAAGGAATGTTTGAGACTTTGCTTCCTCAAAGATTGAAATGAAACAGTTTATTTTAGACATCTAGTTGTCAAACCCAATCTTCTCTCTTGTTTTTCAAGTTCATGTTATATAAAAAGAGGAAAGGAATTAGTATTCTATTATGTACATTTTGGCTTCCTTATGAGCTGTCACTGTAAATAGTCTCATGTACACATAAGACCTCTTTCTGTGCTGTAATGTCAATGTAAAGGAGGATTTCAATAAGTGAAAATTTCATTTTCTTCCAGCTGAAGGCCCTCTGTACTGTCAGCACGATATAGTTGAAATTCAAATCCAGAGTATTTATAGCCACATGGATAGGAGTGGGTTACAATAAAACTTTAAAAGAAAATTCCACCAAAACCTTTTTTTTTTTGATGAATGTACTTGTCATATTTTGAAACTTCTTAGACACCACTATTTTGTGCTATTTTCCTAGACCTGTTTATGTCTGTAATGGTTGCCATGCCTTGTAACATTTATAACTGTGTGGAAAAATATTCTGCATTACAAGTATTTATTGTTTCAAAACTAAAACCAGCCTGTCACTGGTAGTAACAAGGAAAATTACTGTATTTGTGAAACTTACAGAAGAGTCCTGTCCTTTAGCTGTAGGATGGCAATTAACTGAGAACGCTCATTAGAGAGGGGAAGTCGAGCTGAAACACAAACCACTTTGATGCTCCTTTTTGGTAAAGCTATGATCAGAGAGATGTTTTGAGATGATAGGACACTGTAAACATTTAGATTGTTGTTAAGTGAAAGGATGGTTTTTTCCCTTCCAACTTCTTTCATAACAAAGATGACATTATTTTGTGGTCTGTCACTGTGTAAGAAGTGAGTAGAAAGAAATACACCATTGTCTTTTTAAGATTGAAGCGCTGGCAAAAAAAAAGAATAGCACAACAAGGAGAAAATTAAATAAGATTGCAATTACTCTCAAGAAAGCATGCTTCTCTTTCTTTGCAGGTGATTCTACCAGCTGATTGTGATTTATTATTACAGACAAATTTTACTTTCTTCTTTACTGTTATGTTCCTGTGTTGTTTAGATGAAGACCACTAGGAAAACTATGCATAATCTTTCATCTATGTGAATGTACGTGCAAACTTTATCACTGTGCAATCAAATAAATCAATATTTAAGAAACTCATAACCAAAGACTGAAGCCATTTATGGTGACTTGCATTAAGCAATTTACTTTGTGCTTAGCATTGTTTAGCCAAGATAATCATGGAAGATTAACCTTTAAAAATTTATATTGCAAAATATGGCGATCCCATTCTCGGCTCTTAATGCTTTTAACTCTGTAAACAAGATTTGACATTTACCAGTAGTAATGTCATGGACAAATGCTCCTCTATCCTGCAAATAACAAAGGTTCGAATTGTTTTCTCTTCCTTTTGTTTGAGGAAGGAGTTGGAGATTGACAGCAGTGCAGTATTTTTTTGTCTTTTTAATGGTGAATTAAATGATGACGTCACTAGAGATCATTAGAAGTTAAATATTTAACACTGAAAAATATTAGGCAAGCGTTTAGATCTTTGCAGTGGCCATTGTTTTCCTCATTATAATTGAATGAAGCAAAAATACTTTAAAGAATGAATGTGAGAAACACTGGTGCTGGGGAGTTTTGTTGCTAAATCACAGTGGCACTGAATTACATGCACAGATATGAACATCCAAGCAGTCCTATGGCTTTTGCTGTTGATGCCTCATATGTTTATACCTACTTGTGATCTTTACCTTCAGGTAGTGCTGTAATGTAAGTATTCAATAATGAGAATGAAAAAGAATAACAAGAATTCATGATAGATTTTGTGTTTACCATGCAAATTTCTTAACAGGAGTTCTGCGGAGCAAACAGTCTGACAAGTCTTTTTAAATCTATGGTCTGAGCACCCTGCTTGCTCCATAAATTTCTTCGAAGAATCTATAAAAGGCAATTAAGAAAGGTAAGTTCAAACATGTTATGCAGCAACTTGCATGCATGAAGTTCCAGAGATTAAAAGAATATTGGTAACCATTGAAAAGGTGGAGAATTTATTGGACAGGCTCTGTAACAGTACTTATCTTTGATAGTGCTACAAAAGTGCTACAGATCTTTTTTTCATGTAATACTAAAGCTGTCATTAACATTTAATGGAGTTGGAATATGCTTCTTTTAGCTGCACAAGACATAACATCTCAAAGTTTGCAAGCTGTATTTAGATGGTGTGTACCTTGAAATACAAAAACTTCATACTCACCCATGTTTGCTCTTCTATTAAAACCTGTTGGAACAATCTGAAGATAGTCACAGGTGCCATAAAGCCTTGGGAAGACCAAGTGAGAATCAGAAGTCGTGTAAATGACCACCTCAAAACTAGACTGTTTTTTAGAAAGGTTAAGGACATTGAGTTCTAAGATATTTTGGCATGGCTACATGTAACTTGCCCTTTTAGATACGTAATTCAATGAAGATTTTAAGGATATCATTAAGACAGTTTTTCTTCTGTTAGTGTTAAATCCAAACTGACTGGACCAGGGCAGAAAATGACAGTAGTTTTCTATTACAAATATTATTCATAACTAAATTCTTGGGAAAAAAGGGGGCTACTGCAGTTTAATTTACACTTCAATAATTTCTTGGAGCTTCAAGCAGATTGCTAATTTGAAGAATGACTGTTAAGACACAGCATAGAATTTACAGATGCAATACTTGCTCCTGTTAGGAGATACCGCTACTGCATCCACACAGATTGTCTGAAACTATAAAGCTAGGCTCTAGATCTGCAAAAAGAAGGGCTGGACCAGCCTCATCTGAAGAATTTGGGTTTATTATGTTGGAGATGGGGGAAGAAGGACAACTACTGTATCCCCTTAGTATCTCACTCAAGATTAGAAGGTTTTTCAAAAGTCCTATGGATTTCTGTTGTCCATTTTTTGCTGACACTGTTGAAGAATAATAGCAGATCACAATACAGTACTTTCTTTGGTAATGTCTTCTGAGTTGTTGTATCACAGTAGTCCAAGTGGTCTAGAATTCTGCTTTTAATTTCAGCTGTTTTTTAAATCTTGCTTCCTAGTACATGGTCATTTGTATCTAAGCAGCTTATAGCATAAAGCAAAACACAGTACCAGTTTAACATAGTAATCAGAGGCTAACTTTAACAATGTGAGGCTAAACTGCTTCTGAAGAATGCTGTCTCTCACTGCAGGCTGTCTATATGACTAAGTGCATACACGGAATATTCATACAAGATATATGTATACAGTAAACATATGAAACACATGTGATGTTAAGCATTTCATTTCGGTTAAGTTCAATAGAAATTGAGGTTTCCAAACTCCACAGAGGAGATTCTCACAGCATCCAGTCACAGGTGTCTTATTTCACAGGGAAAATGTAGCCTTTCCACCAGAGCTCTGTAGGTTTGGTTCCATAGGTGTGTTCAGAAAGTGACACGTCAAAAAGCTCTGACTCTTTTTTTTTATTTTACTTCCCTTCAATCCACAGTGTTGGGTTTGATTCAGAACACTGAACTGACTGTTTCTATTTTCTTTTTCAGTAGTCAGATAAACTGTTATCACTATGGAGCAAAACCTTTTCAATACAAAATATTCCTAGTGGTCATTAATTTCATGCTGAAATAAAAAACTTTTTTCCTTTTTACTCCCAACACTTATTCCTGATTTGTCTGTATTAGACCAAACTTCTACTCTCTTTATTACTGTTAAAACTTTTCTGAAACCAAAAAAAAGACTGACTATTCCCAGTCAAGCTTACAGTACAGCATGTAGAGTTAAGGGAAATAAAATCTGCAAATGTTATCCTCTTCCAAAGCATTATTGTGTTACCCTTTGATTCTGTGATATTGTTTGTTCTTTCTCCTTGGAAATTAATGGGGGAAGACTTCAGATTTACAGGCATTTTGAAGTAAAATGTTAGGCCTGTAGGCCATGGACTGGTGAGATACTAAACATACTTTTTTACTTCCTTCTACATTACTCACAAAATGAGGAGAAATCACACGGCTGACCACACCGCAGCTACTTAATGCTGCTACAAATAGATCATAATAAGCATGTGGTATATGTGATTGTCTGTGCTGATAAATGAAAGGGTGTGGATTGTTCAGCATCAGTGGAAGGAGAGGAACAAGAAAAAACCTTCCTGATTGCAGCTGCAAATGGTAGCAATTTTTCCTTCCGGCATTAATGAATGTCATTCATCTAATGCATATTACTTCATTCAACAGCAAAATTCTCATGTTAAGTTCACAGACATAAAGTACTTTAATTAAGAATATCAATGAGTAATGACAATGCATTTCCAGAAAAAGCAGCGAAAGACATTTCTTTGGCCCTGTAGAAGGAGCTGTGATATGAATATAGTTTATCGGTATAATAAATTCACTTACCTAAAAGCCTTTACCAAAAGAATATACTTGAAGCCATGTTTTGTTTTATTTTTGTTTTCCCCTTCTAACCTTCCTTTACATGCAGTATTTGACTGTAGATCTGCATTTTACAGTCTCTTGTGTTCAAGTTACTTCATCTTCAATAAACATCACAAATTAAAGGAGCTTTCAGGATCTGAACTCCAACACAACATACACAAAACTAAAATAATTCATTGTCTAGAGACCATAACAAATTTTAATGTGCATTTACAGAGTAAACAGAGGGCTGAAAGGGATCAAACCAGTGGAAGTGAAGGCATGTTTTACAAAATCCACACAGTACTGGATTACAAACTAAAAAGTAATGTTTTGTCATAAAGGAAATAAAGATTTCTATTGGTAGTGTGACATATAGATAATATAAACTGGCTTGCATGAGGACCAAAGTATGTCTACTCTGAAGTTATCTCACACAGACTGTAAGCAATTTACAGAATTTAAGTTAGTTTTGCATATACAGGAGTTGCAAAATTAAAGAAAACACACTGAAATATAGAACGCACACAAAAAAAAGAAAGATGTATATATATAAACCTCCACGCAATCATCAGGGGTTGGCCTAAGTCAGTAATTGCGACCATTGAAGAAGAAACAAAGAAAACAAAACACAAGGAAAAAACCCACAGAGGAAAAAAATTATTTCCAGAAAACCAAACCAGACAGCTCAAAAGAAAAATATCTTCACTGTTTTTTTCCAGAAACATCCTTTAGTCCTCTAGTCTGCTTAGCTGCTGAGAATTCCTTTTCTCCCAGCTATTCCTCATAAAAAAAAAAAAGGAGGGGGGGAAAAAAAAAAAAAAAAAGGGAAAAAAAAAAACCTTTTTGATAAAGTTTTATTGGGGTTGATGATAGATCACTGTTTTGTTTCATTATTTGGCCTCTGATAGCTTCCAGGCTGGAATGGTTCCTTAAGCGCAGGAAATCAAATGTCACCCATGGTTAATTCTGTAATACTGATGACTTGCAGGCCAGCCCCTGAGAAGTCAAGGATGAGGCTTCTCCTTGCCGAAAGAAAAGGAAACTAGATCTTGCTGTTACAAAACGGTTGATACATCACACCAGTTCTCTTCAAATAAAAGATCAGTGATACGCCAAAGAAAATAAGATATATCACGAAAACATGTGGTATCCTCTTCTTTTTATAATATGTATTTATTTATTTTATTTAGTATTTTTGTTTGTACTTCCTGAAGAAGGTGCTCCTTGTGTAGAGATTTAGAGTACATTGGGTGCAGAGTGGTGGTTGGAGGTTAGGGTCAACTTTGCTGTCCGCTCCGTGGATTTTACAGGCGATTTGCTCTTTGCTTTAAGAAGAGAAAGTGATATTGGAAAAAGTCAGCACTTTTAGATTAAAGCAAAGCACCCTTCACAAAGCCACAAACAAGAAGCAGGACAGAAAGTCCATGGCTTGTAGCTATCCTCGCACCTGCGGAAGAAGTTATAAGATATTCGCTCATCTTGCAGATTTCCAATGCTCCTTATAAGGCTGTTTTAAACACATACATTTATATATTTAATTAGCTCGCCAGGTTGGCTCTGGTGCCCATGAATGTCTTGGCATGCACTGCAAATAACAACACATACAAAGTATTTCAGTCCCGGGGAGGTTTGGTTTGTTTGTTTGTTTGTTTTGCTTTGCTTTTGTTTCTTGTCTGTCTTTAACATTATCCATTGAAGCCATAAACCAAGAGGAACAAACCCAAACACCTTCCACCTCAAAGTGTTCATTACAAAATCATTCCAGCATCACATCATTGACTGCTAACAAAGAAGTCATCTAGTGACTAAAGAGCGCTTTCTTGTAAAACAGAGGACATACTGGCAGATGGCTGTGCTATTTACAAGGGGGAAACAAAATGCTGAAAGGCTTGGAGTATTTACTTTTGAGAAATTAATTTTTTCCAGGTTTTTGGTTTGTTTTTTTTTTTTTAAAGCTATGAAAACAATGGTGCATATAATTATTTTTTAAAACGTAGTTTATATTTTAAGTATGTTGGCAGAATAAAAACATTCAGAACTGACTGAACTGAAATGCTTGCACACCAAGGACATGAGTACTTAGATGTCTTACATACCAAGTCTCAGTGTTGGATAACTCCCTATGTCATAAATAATTTGAAACATATTGCTTGAGTTAAAAGCCATAAATTTAATTCGGTTGCACTATAAATAAAAGTTACAACTGTAACAGGTTAACACATGATTAATAGATTTTGTAGCTGTGTTGTGTACTTGAAAAGGATTACTATTATTGATGGTTACAGGCATCAATTACGTAACAGTAAAATGGTGTTATAAGCAGTCCATAATAATGCTGGACTTTTATTGGCCAGTTATTTTTTAAAAATCTATTAATCATGTAAATCATGTATAGGCTATATTTGTAAAATCTTCAATATTAAACCAAATGCTGGATTCCATTGCAGCCCCAAAAAGCACATTTATCTTCTCATGAAGAATATACACAACGAAAGCAGAAAGATCTCAAGGCAGTTGCTCGTTTTCTTAATTTTCAGACGTTTGTCAATAAAACACTTTTCTGTATCTGCTAACTGTGTTTATAAGTGTAGCAAGAAGTATTTCTGTTCCTGTCTTTAGTAATTTTTTCCCTTAAAAAATGGGGATTAAGCTAAATCCCAGGAAGCTGAACACTGCTTCCTTTTGTAAATACATAGTGTGAGATGTTGCATATGTAGTAGTTGCCATGAAAGACTCTTAGTCCTCTGTCACATGCGCAAGACCTTCTAACGGTGGTATTTCAATTATCCACATGTGAACAATATTTCTAGATTAATATTAACTTTTAAATGGAACCACGTCTCAAAGACGTTACCGAGACTTTCAAATAAGTCAACGAGACCTCTGAGCCTAGTTCCTACAGAACACAGACAGCAGTGGGACACCTACTTTTCTCTTGCCCATCTGATAATGTTAGCCTATCTGTACCACACTGCAGTAGTTTGCTGGGCTTCTCAAAACACTTGTTCTGCATTAGTAACAAGCAAACATGAAAGGAAATTTGTTATAACTTCTTCCTGTCGGTTGTTCTCATACCAGGTAGCATTTACAAGCTTCTGCCCAAGGGTCCAGTTCAATTTCTGGCTTTGGTTTTATTGCAGCATGGCTTTGTTCTCTCTTTTACATAAGGTGTAAAATTTGACAGGTTTTTATAAAGGCTTTTCTTTCCCTAACTAGGTTAGCAGAACTTAATTAGAACCTTTGTTGGTGTTATGTCATTTGATGTTGTATTGAATTATCATCACTCACTTTATCTCATTTAAATATTTTTTTGATTGAACTAGAGAAATACACTTATGAAGACAATGTTAAGGAGGTATTTGGAGTTATATTTCCTCTGCACAAAATGCAACATAAATAAGGATAAATACTGAGAAGAGTCTCACGGATATTTTTTAAAATAGCTTTTTTAACGATTAATGACATTGTCATTTGAGAATTTGAAAGCTGTAGTGTGTGGAAGAGAAATGGTATGATACAAAATAGGTTTGGCTTCAACTATTTCACAGTGGGAAAAGCAGCACCATATGTGCAGGCAAAGCATTCTTTGATATTTTGTTGTGGGGTTTGGTTTTTTTTTTTTTCAATCTGTAAATCCCCCATTTTGGGGTACTGCATACACATGGTAATTTTTTATTTATAAAGTTCAGCCTTTGTATAAATTGTGACCTTCCTCCAATTTATATCTCATGTTGGGCATGCATGTTCTTCTGTACAGAGCGAGTTTGTTTACCGTGCAAGGGATTTAGGTTAGACTACATGCGGTAAGTACAAAGCAATACTGAATAAACAGGGAAAAAATACGAAAGACAACTAAAACAATATTTAGGTTTTAGGTGAAGAAAGAGGCGGTTAGGCTTGTTGGAAATCACTGTCATAGCATCCTCTGCATGGTTTTGGGAACTGGATAGTATATCCTAACGTCACACCAGGTATCTATTTACTGGTTTAATAGTTTTCAGAATGCTGTCTAGCCCAAACTGATACATTTTCAGTAATAGATCAACCCAAATAAAATTGACTTGCAATATACAGTGACATGCAGGACTATGAGGGGCACTCTCATCTTTTCAGTGATTCTTCATGAAATACAATTAAATGACTCAGGTTATGTGTAAAAGAACAGTATTTGTTCTCATTAACTCAAACATTTATTTAGATTTTGGGAGGCTGAAAGCCACAAATGTAGAATAACAACCTAACAAAATAAAACCTAGATTTTTTAGATTTTTCCCTTTTCCTATTCTGTCATATTTCATCATATTATTTTTGTTTCCATCTTGATAAAGGATAAGTGTCTAGAAACAGTCAGAAATTTCCATTTTGACTGCAAATTTAAAAGTCATGGGGTATTTAAATCAGAGATTTAGTTCCACTATTTTTAGACTTAAGTCAGAGGCAAAGAACAGTCAGAATCCAAATCCAAATGTCTCAAAAATGCAGACTATCCAAATTCAGAGTTTTCATGCAGATGTGCTTTTGGAGCACAGTTCTGATGGGGAGTTAGCATCATGGGATCTGTGAGCACAATAATATAAGTAAAAAACTATTGATCTGGCTGTGGATTTACTAAACTGGTTACTCATTTCTTCGTCATTTCTACAGTATTTTCTAAGTAACATAATGAGAGCTAAAAGAAATGTCATTGTAGGTCAGAACGCTGGGCAAAGCTGAACTACAATTATGTTATCCTGAAAGGGAGTAATCTGGAAGAAGAATGGCACCATGTATGCATAAATTATTTCTAGTTTATTAGTTAAACTCTACCTGGTGTGTGGTTCAGGGATTCACATGTTTTGACTTGTTAGCCACTGGAATACAGTTAAATTCTCCTGTGAGATGTGAATGTCCATGTGTTGTCTTGTTTTCTGCCATTGACATACATCCAAAAGAACAATAACCCATGAAATACTGAGCCTACTGTAAATAAATGCTATACCATGAAAGGCACATGATCATAAGTTTCTTGAGCAACGGCATGAAAGAGATGTTCATGCCATTAAACTCTGTGAAACTGTGATTTATTTCAATATGTAGTTTACTTAAATCCTAGGAAAACAGAAAAAAAAAAAAAAACAGTAATAGTGATGAATAATTGTGATCTTGGTGTTTAAAACAATAAAACAATCTCTGACACAAATGCTAAACCATATTTCATGGCTCATAGCATATGGACCTAATAGCTAAACATCAGTTTACAACCAAGAAGTTGTAAATTGTTAGTAAATCCTAACCGATCAAAAAACTAGTTACTCAATGCATGCCTGAATAACTCTAATCCCTTGCTTTCACTGAGGTATTGATCAGACAAAATTTGTGTAAATATACATAGGATTTTGGGATGTAAGCAGAGAAAAGCAAATTGTAGTTTTGTAATTTTGCCCATTTATTTTTCACAACTGGACCAAACACTGATTTGTAAACTAAGCAGTGGCCTTAGGCCCTACATTTTAAGCATTCCCTAATTGTAAGAGTCTGTTACATAGTTAACCACCTTGAGTCTCAAGTACTTTGCAGCTACAGGAGGTGAATTTTAGCAAGTTTGCCATTCCTCCTGCTTGCTAAGGTTTGTGAGGTCTCTGGGATGTAATAGCCTTCTGCACTCTCAGCCTCATTACTCGTCAGAGCCTCTGAAAACTGGATTCTTACCGTTATGCTTACGAGTAGTGTGTTGGCATCTAAATAACAGAACAAATTTGTGAATTCAACATCTCTGCTTTAATATTTTGCTAACTACATAAGTTTAGTGTGGGGTTCCTTGAGTTTCCTTTAATTAGTAAACCACCAATCACAAGGGAAGGCTAATGCCTGAGTGGAGTCCTGGTTTTGTGTTGACCAGTAAAGGAAAAATACAGCCAGTGACACAAAAGGCCCTCCTAGGGTCTCTCTATTACATGTTGCCAAAATACTCCTGCACATATATGAAAGATATATATTCAGTTTGTGCTGAATACGGATTAATTTTGTGGTACTGCTGGTTTCTGAAATCACAGAGGTGTGAAACCTCAGAAGTTTCATTTTTCAGGAGTTTGTGCTGATATTTTCCATCTTTAAGTGCCTGCTTTGCTGTTTTGCAATGCTGAGCTTTGCTTTATAGTCTTGGATTTGAAATAGCCTTGTCAGCTCCAGTTGAAATCACATGAAATTATAATTTTCCATTATTTCCATGGAAAGTAAGTAAAAGTTCAGGTAACACCTGCCTTAATTTTACTAGGGATATAAATGAATCAGAATATTTTTTGGAAGACATTTGGAGTTTTATATATATAAGATAGATGAAACCCAATACGGTTGATTTTATAGGAAGTATTATTTGAATGTGTCTCATGTAAGTTTTAAATAAATAGATTCTTCCTCTCTGGCCTAACAGTTGCTATGATTTTTATTCCTCTGAATTGCAGAAATCACAGTTATATGTTATGTCTCCTATACTGCTGCAATATATAGCCACACTCAGGAGAAAATTTCCCTTCCATAAATGTAAAATCCGCCTTTCCCTCCCCAGGGGAACTACTTCTCATATGTGTTTTAAGATTCTATCACCTCTGTTTGATTTTGGGGAATTGAATGACAAAAGACGAGCAGTAAATATCATATTCAAGATACTTTTTCTTAGGCTTCCAGTCTGTCTTTCCTTTTGGCTGTACAGTAGTCAGTGTAAATTGCTCATCACTGTCTTGTGCAACCATACAGGGCAAATGAATTCATCTTACACAGCATAAGAAAAGTTTCAATTTTTTTTTTGCATTTTGAAAGAAAACTACTGCTTCCAAACTGATGGAAATTTACAACAGGTCATTTACTGCATATCCCTGAAGTCTACTTAGACCTCACATCCAGTCTATAGCTCTGTTCATCTGCGGTGTGTCGTCCCTTTTCTGCCAGTGATACACAGAAGAGCATGTGAGGAAGAGGGATGGGATCCTAGATGGATGGTTATTCCCTAGCTTTCACTAGGTAAGGCACCCAGGTGAACAGAGGTGTTAAGTCCTGTCACAGGGCAAAAGAAAGTGACAACTTTCCAACCCTGAGTAAAGAATTCTGCCAGAGGTTTGAACCAGAATAACTCCTGCAGCTCTTTTCTGGGCTAAAGAAGGTCACAGCCTTTTACTTGATGTGTTACACCTAAAGCCACATTCTAACACATACTTGAGATAGAAATACTTGGGAGATTAAAAGCCTTAGGAGACTTCAAACAGAGGTATCATGTAGTAAAATGATACTTCACTTCAGGCAGTGGTCCTGAACAAGCTACGGTAAATGTTGAAAATGACAACAGACAGCAGTGTTAAGGGAGAAAGCAAGTGGGACTTTGAATGACTTCTGAAATTTCACAATGCCAAGATGGACAGAAGTAGAACTACGGGTACACCGCTGTGAATAAATATGGGCTTTTACATTCAGTCCACTTTCTACATCATCCCTCACATCAACCCATACGCAGGGAAACATTTAAATTTTGTTCTTTCTCTGCAGCCTATCTGAGAGTCATTTTTCTTCAAACAATGTTCTCATTCATCTCTCATACTGTAACCCCTTGACTAGAACCAGGCTTCCTAATTGGGCCATCATGCACTATGGAGAAGCTAAAATGATCACTACTGTCATTCTCAAAGTTGAAAACAAGATCATCAGAATGATCTGACCCTTTCGTCCTTTAACCTTGAAGATGCAGGAGGGAAGGCTGAGATCCCTAAACAAGTAAGTGAAATGGGAAGTGCATGAACATTTATAGATTTTCATACTCTTCTGATGAAAATAGCTGAAAATAATTGTGAAGATGGAACACAGTTTTTCAGGAAGATAAACTGGATAGTGTAATTGGCTTTTGGTCTGGAATTAAGTCTAGCTATCTGGACAGATTATTCTATCAAAAGTCCAGCTTCTGAGATGTTACTTTCCCTAACATTTTCATGTGATACTCATAAACAAGTCAGAGTAAGTAAAGTATCAGGAAGTTAGATAACCATTTGATGAAATGTAGATGAACTGCCTCTTCAAGTGATATTTGCAGTAGAGTGTGTCAGAATCAAGATGGTTTTTTGAAACTAAGGCACACAGCTTTCAACTTTAGACATACCCAAAAGCATATTCCTCTTTCTAGCATCTTAAAACATTTTTTTTTGTGCTCAGCTACCTCAAATTTCATGTGTTCAGCCAAGGATATACTGATTTCTTGATGTCTCTGAATTGTTTTGTTGCTTAGTGGCTGTACAACTATGACTACTTCCGTTACTATATATTTATTGTATTCTGGAAGCTTTTTTGTCTTGATACTCAAACTTCCCTGACTGACTTGCTTTTCTTAGGAGAATGACCTGGTGCTCACAGTCACAAATGTTCAGACATTAACCATTTGTAGCAGGTATCTTAATTCTCTTCCTCCCTTTAGTTGACGTTTGAGCCTGTAAAGTTTTCAAGGTTTTTTTTTTTTTTGTTTGTGGGTTTGGTTTTGTTTCTTCTTTACATTAAATATCTTCACATATATAAGTAACGTGTTGACTTCAGCGCTCTCTATTTCAGTAAGAGTACTTTTTGGGAAAAGGATTGCTAAGAGGGGTGCTTCCAAATAGTCTGTGAATCACTAGCATTAGGTATTTAAATAGAACAAGTCAGAGAAGCAGTCCCATATCCAGTGCCCATTGCAACACTTAAAAGCTGATGGGGAGGGTGGTAAGCTCAAGCAAATGCAGGCCCTCAGCTGGTTAATTGGTATTGTTTGAGAACCACTGGCAGCATGTTTTATGACTGCTCTTACTAGTACTAGGCACCTTTCTCTCTCATCCTGTCCCTGAAAATGGATATAAAATATCTTCGACATTTTTAATATGTGCCAGAAAAAGATAAAAAGCAGTGCATTTCTGTTTACCTGTATGAAATGACTGATTCCTAAGCAAACTCCGGATTTTGTGATTGTCCTGTGGTAACCCATCCGCATGCTTTTACTTGCATATAGTTATACCCCATCCTAAATGAAGACAGAAACTTAACAAAAGTTCTTCTTGAATTTACTCTTTTGTTAGTAACTGGCTTTTATAACTAAACATGGCTCCACCACAAATTGCTCAGCCTTTTTGTAAAGTATATAAATGTGTGTATATTTGATGTGTGCATATTTGATTTATTTGAAAAAAAACAATAGAACTGAATTCATCTTTTCCCTCCTGTGCTTTTTCACCCTGTCCATCCTCTCATCTATCAGAAAAATTATCTTAAGTGGGGTGATATTTAATACTACTCAATCATCTTCAACAGCACTGTCATACCAGGAAACACATATACAAAGAGGGTTGTTTTAACAGAGACAGAAGGAAAATTATAATTCTTTGTAAATATTTCAGCATGAGTTACTCAATTTCTGTTCTTGCTTTTCACACCTGACACTGCTTAGTCTTATGTTTGACATACAGTCAACCTAATCTCCTTCTATTTATAACGTTTATGTAAGGGCTGTTTCCACGGAACTCGGCTAAGCTCCCATATATCTGTACCTATCCAACTAGTTGAGACTGTTTTCCTCTGCCTGATTCCTATAAGGCAAGGGTTTTGAGGCAGAGGCCATTATTCTGAGCCTTTGTTTGCCTGGTGGATAATGCAGTTGTTATAGATTAAAACAATGTCTCTGACTAACAGAACGTACCTCTGTCTAAGGGCTATGACTCACAAGCTCTTAGTGGTTTTACTGGAGCAGTTTAAGATGATAGTGCCACCAACTCTCTTCCTCCTCCTTTTATGGAAATTAAACCCCCAATAGCAGGAGTGATACAAGCAAACCCCAAGCCATCTCTTCATCTATCTCAATTTACCAACCTGATGTTTTAGTTTATCAGCTGTCATAGAGGCTTAATTAATTTAATGCTCAATACTGTGAACTGGGACAGCTGAGGAGCAGGCACTTACTTCCTTCTGCCATACAAGAGCTAATTTAGAGTTCACAAATCAAAGCCTTGACCCCTGATATTACTGTGATACAAATAAAAAATTGCAAAGTTATTACCCATAAAATCACAGTGCACTAGTTTGAAAATGGTGGATTGTGAGAATGAAGCTTGAAGTATTTGTGCCAAATCCTGTATTCTTTTTCTTTCACATTCTATATTGTTGAATTTTTCTTATTTTTCAGATTTTTTGTTACCTTTCTCATTGCAATTCTGAAATGTGGGATAAATCATAATCGTGAAATGTCATTCATCTTTATTCAAAGACTCTTCGAGAATAAGATGGTCTCTAATCAATACATATTGTATGCATCTGAATAATTCTACAGAGTACAAAATAGGTAATCAACCTGTTATTTTGGCAAAGTCTCAGACAGGCAGAATGCTATATAGGCATATTCTCAAACAGTATTATTCTACTAAAGGGCTTTGCACCATCTGAATGCCTAGCTCTTTGTGAGGTCTATTGGTAGTTCTTAGCTTCATTATTTGATTTATTGTTGCTCCTTGACAAAACATCTTGCCCTTTTAACTCTTCTTTCAATTGCACAGAATGAACTGGAGATGGATACACCATCTTCTGTAGTCATGTAGAAGTCACTTTTATAGTCATTATAGCCCTGTGGTTGCGATTTGGTGGCCAAAAGACTCAGTCAGTGTCACAGGCAACAGTCACAGACGAGGCAACAACAGCAGTAGAAGTAGGACTAGCAGCAGATTTACTGTATGTATTTTTCTTGCTGTTGATGAACACAAAGGCTGTATATATGAGGCACTGGGAATGCTGTCTGTGGCAGCTAACTTTTTGCATTTTTATTCTTCTTGGCACATTAGGCAACTGTGTTCCAAGGCTGTAGCATTTGTTAATAGGTGGGGGAGCAAACTTCAGTGAGGTGGATCAGGCAGGAACACCCTCACACAGACAGCAAATTACAACTTCCTTACAGCAAAGTAAAATGAAGGGTTTGGGAGAGAGTCTTCTCTTCACAAGGACCATGGAAAGACCATCAGTTGCTCTTCAAATGACATCTCCTGGCTCTATCATCAGCGAAGCAGGATTAATTGATTATTACTGTAGCTGTAAAGAAGGTTATGTGTTTGGAATATCTTTGAAGCTTATGAATTATTCAATCAAATGGAAAATCTCTGTCCAGGGAGTAAGAAAATACTAAAAATGTTATGTTTTCTAGCTACTCTGGCCTAAGGTTTCAAAGATAAACACTAGAAAAAGGTTGATCAAAGTTAAAGAAAAAGCACACAAAAAAAACTGAAGCAACAAAAACAACCATGAAAAATGCCTCCTCTCCCTGAATCTGGATAAGCTGAAAATAGCAGTTTTCAGGTATTTTCCTTCCATTTATTGTGCTCCCAGACTGCTTCACTGTCCTAAACTTCTCTAGCGGATACAGGCTGAATATAGCTTAGATTCTTCTTATAATTCACTCTCACTTGATGAGTAGAAGAGAATTCATCCCCATGTTTGAACCATATTTTTTCTATTGTAAAAGAATGTCTTTTTTTTTTTCCTTTTTTTTTTCTTTTTTTTTTTCTTCATCAGAGTTGTATTCATTCCAACTAGCAGATAATTCTGCTCATTCTTTTTAATTTTAGGTGTCACAAAGGATTTTTGTTATGAAGTGGGGTACCACAGATGGGAAACTTCCTGCTTCTCATCTGAAATGAGTGAAAATGTCCTCTGCTTTGTTGTATATGTGTCAGGAAACAAATGGGTTGTGTTCTGAAGCAAGGAAACGCCATCAGTTATTTCAAGAGCAGGCCCTGTCACATATGCTGCAATCTCTGATGACCTAGTGCAAGCTGCCTGATTGTGTAGCAACAAAAAGCAACTTAAGTGACCTGGAAAACAACAGATTATTTTTTTCTCTTCTCTTCTCTTCTCTTCTCTTCTCTTCTCTTCTCTTCTCTT